>JALIZH010023098.1:0-26021 GCA_030522465.1 Rhipicephalus appendiculatus
AGACTAATCGCAATCTAATACCGGTGTCACACGGGAACTTTCGATCGCGATCAGGGCCGATCCGGATTAGGCTCGATTCGGATCAGGTGCTGTTACATGGTCACATTTAACCGCCTTCAGGCCCGATCGGGATCAGGACGATCGCAATCTGACCGTTTATCGCGATTTCGCTGATGTCTGCGCCAAACTCTATCCGGACTAGGCTGTACCGCGGGACATCAGTCTTTGTTTCACACGAGAAAAACGGCACCGCGCCTTGACACGGACCATCCGACGTACTCAAGCCTCCTCATCAGGTGCACCAGCAGAGGCGTCAGCTGCGTCGGACGCTGAGCTGAACGACCTACTACTATTCATAGGGGTGGAGCTCGAAAGTAGGGAACAGCACGCACTGCCACGTCAGAGACCTGTTTTGGAGGATCGCTCGGGCCGAAGAAATGGTGGCATCCCAGCGGCATCAGTTTTGAACGCCATGTCTATCATAAGGTTCAAATGCTTCTTCTGCCGTACCGATCAGCATGGGACGCGAAGTTGCAGCGCCGATATTCCTGTCGCTGTCCAGAAGGAGCAGCTGACTAAAGACAACCGGTGCTTCCGCTGCACGTAAAAAGGTCACCGAGCGAAGGATTGCCGCGTCAAGCGCACCTGCAGTTCCTGCCGCGCAAGACACGCTTCAAGCATGTGCGACTCCAATTACCGGAGGGTTTCGACGACCGCAGGAACCTCAGAAAGTACCGCAGTATGCGTTTCTTCGAACGCTCTTTCGTCCTGAGAAGACGTATCGTCCACTGGCCAACCACCTAAGGACAGCGCGGTCTATCTCCAGACATTCCGCACTGAGTTGGTCAACAACGACAGCAGCCAATGCGTTCAAGGAATTCTGGATGGAGGAAGCCAGAGAATCTTCATTAAGGAAGATGTGGCTCGTAAGCTTAACCTGGAAGGTGGTCAGACAGACACGGTTAGCATTGAATACCTTCGGAAACACCTGCGCTTCAGTCGCAGAAAAGCGCAACATTGTGGAACTACAGCTTAGAAATCGGTACAGCAACGTTACGATTGATATAGAAGGTCTAGTTGTCCCGGTCATTTGTCATGATGTAGCTGTGCAGGCGAACGAGAACGAATTTATTCAGTCACTGAGAAAACGAGGCAAGCGCCTGGCAAACGATTACTCAGCAAAAGACACACCGGACTCTGGGATAGGCTTGCTAATTGGATCTGATTTTATGTGGGGCAAGTAATTACCGGCGAAGTCAATCCGAAGCCCAGACATTCCAGGTTTAGTGGCAATTGACACCATATTCGGCTGGACTCTACAAGGACCAGTCTACCAACAGAACTTTTTGGACTGTGGAACTCACCTTATCAGCGGTTTTGCAAATGGATACATTAGATGAAAAAGCTGCAGCGAAAATCTCAGTCTTCCCCTAAAGTAAAGTGTATGGGCATTACTGACTCCGCGAAAGTATCTCTGTCCGAAACCTTCCACAGTGTAAGCAAACGACCAAGCAATCTGGTGGCCGACACTACCGTAGACAGACGACCACAATCGTCGGGGCGACGACATCGTCGAACGGCGAGTGACGCACATGCCGTTTGCGTCAACGAAAAGACATTTTCCTCTGGTGATGATACACCATGATTTGGAACAGGGCAAGCGGAGAAGACAGTACATTTTCCCGAACTTCGAAGCAGGGCTCCTGTATCGACGACTTGCGGCGAGGAACCGACGCTTTTGACGAAGGACTAGATGCGTACAACACAAGATCAAATGGGGGTGACTCCGGAACGAACCTTCAGAAATGGAAGACAAGCCCTTCGAGGATATCCAATTACTCTCCACTATGCCTTGCACGCCTACTTGTCGGGCACTCAATCTCTTCTCATTCGGACCGCGGTTCCGACGACAAATCAATTTCGCCAGCGTCTACCAGGAATGATTCTCTGAGGAAAGCTATGCTACCGGCAGAGGCTACTGAATCGTCGTTGGGAAAGACGGAAAATGGAGTATCTCCTGAAATTAAAACCTCCGCATCGGTACCCTCCAAGTTCCCACCGAAGTTAATTGTAGACCATCTCGTAGATCTGCAAGACGACAGAAAGTATCGATGTTTGTGGCCACCGACTTGCGTTGCGGTAGCCATATGTCCTGGTCATGGTGGGCTAGTGCGGGCTTGCTCCACAAAACACAAGCCGGCACAGTACTCAAGAGCACTCTACTCAATTCAAGCTGCACCAACTAGACTTGCCTCGTGCTTCTTCTGGGGCGGGGCAGGATGTAAAAAATATGACAGTATAAGCTTGGTCCAGCTAGTGAAGGCAGAGAAGAAGAAGTAGGAAAACGTTCGAACATGGCGACACGATGGCTCCTGACTCAGTCTCTCTGTACCAGCTAATGTCTTAGCGTCTACACCATGTAGCAGCGACTAACTTGTTGATCGCGATGGAGGAGTCAGATCCGGATCGACTTTGATTGCGATCAAAAGTGCTCGTGTGACACCGGTATTAGTCTACTTTACAAAATCTATCCGGCAACTATGACAACCAAATGACAACTCTAGATGCAACATTTTGTGCGCTTTATCTCTCTAGCTCAGGTAATACATTGATTGCAAGAATACTTAGATGAAATGTATTCAAATGGGTGACACATAAAGTCGCATGGAACAGAATTTGAAATGGGCATGGTTCACATTAACACGCCTTTCATATATTAGCTTCTCGTCAACCTCTTCGTCATCATCAAACTTTTCATAAGACAGAGGAGTCTTATGAAAAGTTTGAGCCAGTGATGGCTCAAGCCAGTGATGGCTTGCAGCCAGTGATGGGGCTGTGGCGCCCTTTTATTATGATTGCTTGTGAGCGATCACACTATGAATAACCTTTGTGAAAATTAATAAGCCAGACAACTTTTGTTCAGTTATTACCCGTGTAATAGCGTTCTGGTAGCACCAATCAAGGTCCTTACTTTCGGGGAAGTGAAGACTATAGTTCATTTCACCTTGAAGGCACTTGGAACACTGGCAATACGTAACAAGCCATGCAGCAACACCCAGAAGGAAAGCACTTTGGCTTTTAAATTTTTGATGAAGGCGACACATAAGAGGCAAAGGACTGCCACTATTGAAGCATGAAGCTTATTAACGCGATAGCGTTAAAGAGCTCGTTTCGCAGAAATTCCAGCGTCGGCGTCGGCGACGGCGTCGTTGGTTGTGAGCGAAAAATCATCATCTTGTCCGTGACCGTGGCAAGCAGGTGTTCTACCACGCAGCCACGCTTCTGCTTGTGATTACATATAAAATGAACTTCCTCTGCTTGGAATTGCTGTGAAAATAACTTTCATGCTTTGCAGACACGCGCGTCCTGTATACAGGCGTCACAATACAACATGTAATATCGCAGTAATATTGCGTGGTACAAGCGTGCATAGCCATCGGGCGTCAGAAGATGTGAATATCATAACGACATTGTGGTTCAAAGCCGTGTACCCATTACAGAAGGCACAAATGTTACTGGCGCGTATTCCCTTAAGACCACGTAGTGGGTGCATAGCAACTTCGAAAACATTTGCCGCATTTACTGCGCATAATTGCTCGTGGTTTAAAGCATGCTACGCATTACATAGTGTGCACTAAGGGATTGAAGTACGGACTAGGGACAGGATATCGCTATCGCGTTCAACTCTTAAAGGGCGAAGCTTAAGGGTCCCCCCAATTTTTTTTCACGTTGTGGGCACGTTGCAAGCCGTACCTTTTTGAGGACACCTAGGCAATGTTGAAACATCAAGTTCGTTCTTTTACATTTTGGGCTAGCTGCTTTTAAGGACAGTCAACGCACTGTATCTTTGCTTTTCTGACATTTTGTGTCGTGTGGTTTCTGTGATATGCTATTTCTCTGTGTTCATTTGGCTAAGTTCATTTGTGACTGTCGATTTCAGTGCTGTGTGTCTGTCCCATTTTTTCTTCATAGCTTTTGTGCGCTGCGCTTTTCTCATGGAGGCTTACTCATAGGCCTAGCGCTCCGTAGTTCACCACCTTGTCGACTTCTTGCCAACACTAGCAATATGTTGGATTGCATTGTGTTCTCTATGTCAAATGCGTGTTCCATTATGTAGTAAGCCGAGATGCTCATCCTTTATCATGCCTCGGAACACGAACACCGGGGCAGCTACGCCCTAGTTGTTCGAATACTGAGGCAACAGCTGGTTTCATTCCCTAGCAGGTCTCCAGCCTCCCAACTCGCCTGCCTCCACTCGTCTGCGCTAAACTATGTTATACCCTCCCTCATTTCCCTCCGTCTCGCCCTCACATTATTGCTCAACAATATTACTTCCCTTTGTCACTCCTTGCTATAGTATACTATACATGGCTAAGTCACGCTTGACCCTATCCCCTCCTCCTTTCCATTCTCCTCACTCTCACATCACCCCTCCTCAACTTCACTTATCTATCTTACCCCTTTCTATACTATACTATACTATATTATACTATACTATACCATACTGTGTTCGCTTCGCTCGCTTTTTATCTTTTTTATTGCGACAGAGACTAGCCCTTAAGGCATAATATTTTGTGTGTATATGTGTATTAAATGTGCACCTTTAGGTCAGTGTTCTGTATGAAGTGAAGTTCCCCCATGTTTTTATAAAATGTTGTTCTGAGCCTGCAAGCAGCCTCGTCGATTTGTGAGGCCGTCCGCGCTCCCAACCATTCATATCTTAAGAACCACACGTTCTCATCACACTCACCCTCACTTCACTTTCGATCCCGTTCATATACTACACTATACATGCACATGGTTTACCTCTTCCCCCTCCTTTTCCTCCTCCTCACCTTCAGTTCGCTTTTCAACCCCCCTTTCCATACTATACTATGCTTTACAATGCATTCACTCTCCTCCATCCTCCTGCCGTTACACTGCACAGCTATACTCAGCTTTCCTCCTCTCTTAGCTTCGCTCTCCCCCGCTTTGCCTGTTTTGCGCGGTCGTGAAACTGCGCAACTCCAAAAATGAAACAGCTCGGCAGTTAAAGCGTTACGGAAAATTAATTAAAGAACAGAATGACCACTTGTAAAAAAAAAGAAAAGACAAGCGATGAATAAAGCCACAGTGAACTATGATTTTCTGTATCGCCATCTATTATGACTTAATCGAAATAAAAATTGCGTCACGACCTCAATTCACACCAACTATTGATCTAGAAAAAAATGGGGAATCACAAAACCTTAACGATAAATAACAGCGTTGCCATCTTAGCGGAGAGAAGTGGTCTGAAATGAACTAACTTCCGCCACGGCGAGACGTCGAGAACGCAGAGTAATAAAATGTTCGCGCCAATGAAACAGAAACAGGAAGCGCAGGACAGTTGCTCTGTGCGCCTAGGGTCGATTGGGCGGCTGAGGTCTATGGGATCGAGTGTCAGCATGCAGATGGCGCAACAATGCAATTTTGAGACACTCCGCCGCGTTCAGGAGATCCCGCAAGCTTTTGCTGGTGCCAGTCTACAAAACAACATTATGGCACATAGACGTGGCTGAGCGAGCACTGGTGTAACGTTCACCACTTTACCAGAGGGCGGAAACTTTTTGCGTCACGGCAGCAGCCTTTCCTTGACGAAGAAAAGTCCACTTGTCAAAACGTTGGCTCCAGCAACATTCCACGTTAAACAATTTTTAAAAGCTTCCAGCTCATTACACGTATTTCAGTGACAGTATTAGAAGGAAACACCCACAAGAGAGAGCGAATTTATTCGAAGAAGGCAAAGAGGTCGGCCGGAGTTTGTGCGCTCTGGACTGGCTACATGCGTTTCCATGATCAGGATGGAAGGCCCCTATAATTCGCTTCACATCATTTGAACTGCGTGCCAAAAGTTAAAGATGAACAAACTGTGTATCTGAACCAAGAAGCATTTAAGTATTTCATTAAACGTATTTTGCCGGCAGCAGGTGCTGTCATGACGAGTTAGTCTAGCGACAGTGCATTTATATCAGTCCAGTCAGACTTGCAGAGAACTGGGTTTACTCATGTACTCAAGCAGAACGAATACCTGCTCAAATAATGGACCGAAAAGCTCGTGCTCACCCGTTGTCATTATGAAACCTGGAAAAAATTCCGCGAAACTTGAAATCCCTGGGTTAAAACACAACACAGTAGCGTAAAACATGAGATATCTTTGTCTAATGCATGGCTGACGTGCTCGACGTGGCTCACTGCGGCTTCCGTTCGCTGCACGTCACGTCAAATGTCTTATCTTCCCTGTATTCATACTTAGCACGCCAACCAAGTGAGATAACCGAGCGCGATCCAAGATGAAATATCACTGAGCAAGCGCTACGAACACAAGGCAATCAGTTCCCGCGCGTCGCACGATTTAAAAGTCACACAAAAAAAATAAGAAATAAAAAAGACATTAAAAGAGCAGTTCTTTATGGTTCAGTCAAAATTCTTTAATTGTAAGAACTTGTGAAAGACAAAACCGGCAGATCCCAGGCACTATGGGAATCGATGTAATGCGAAGCAGCCAGCAAGGAGCAACTCAAGCTGTACATGATATGCATGTCATTATTTACATGTTAGGATCTGTCATTTGTGTTCGTCATACAGTCACGTCGCGCAATACAAATTTTGGTGTATATCAAGCTAGCGAACTGGACGCAAGCGCACCATGAGCGTGGCATGTAAATGCCATTGTAGATGACATGCATGCCAAGATTTTCATGTTACCACCTGCCACTTATGTTCACTTAATTTTTTACATCGAATCGCAGTGAGACGCGAGACCAATCGGCCGCCGTTTCGTATGCGTTCGTATTTACGCGCTTTGCGCATCGTGCAGACACCATCCGCGTTCCAGCGTTTAAATTGAGCACACTTTGTCAATTCCAAAGTGTGTTCCTCGAACGCCTGTGCCCACTAAGACGCGGTCGGTCAAAATGGAACGTGATGCGCGCGTCTCTCTCCTTGCATGATTTAGAGACGCTGGGCACAGCACGCTAAGCAAGCAAAGCGCGAGCGCTGTAGAGTCCAAAGCGACCGGCGTCCGTTTGCGCGCCCTAGCGCCCATTTGGCACCGTACCAGGGCACGGCTGGAGGGACGGACGGACGGACGGACGTGAGCATGAGAAAAGAAAGGCTTTCGCCTAAAAAATTTTATGTATATCAAGCTAGCGAAACGGCCACGGGAGTACCATGAGCGTGGCATGCAAGTCATGTTGCACATGACATGTCATGATTTCCATATTACCACTTGTCATTTATGCTAGTCATACGGTCACGTCACTCAATACCAAATTTTTTGCATATCAAACTAGCGAAACAGTCGCGAGCGTGCCATGAGCGTGGCATGCAATGTTGCACATGACATCATAGGTCGGCAAAACATGTGGAGCTCACTCAGACTCACTCATGAAATAAGTTTTGCCCTTGGGAATCACTCGGACTCAGATTCACCAAACGTTTCCTCAACCGGACTCACTCGGACTCAGAGTCACTAAAATATTTTTCAGCCGGACTCACTCGGACTCAGACTCACGAAAATTTTTCCCAGCCGGATTCACTCAGACTCAGACTCACGGCTTCATCTGAGTCTGAGTGAGTCTGAGTGAGCCGACTCATGAGTCCGTTAGCGTACAGTTGGCTTCTTCGAACTTGGTGTAAATGCTGTTTAACACCAATATCTCGCGTAATCGGTGCTGTACTTGGCGCCTGTTCATCTCGTACCTAATCAGTGGTTGCAATCCAGTAAGGACTTTTTTTTTTTTTTTTTTTTGGAAAGACATAACGCACATGAAATACTTTTATCAAAAACTCCCGGGAAAGGGTTTTCGGGGGCTTGGAGGGGGGGGGGGGGGTCATGTCACCCCCCTACTCCGTAACTCAAGCCCCTGAGCAATAAATATTGAGCTGGCGTATGAACGTAGTGCTTTGAACTATGCGTGAATCAGCATGAGTATAAATGTGAACCTAAGTAAGACTGATAGTAAAGCTAAGTTGTGTAAGTAGAACCGTAGATCGGCAAAAAAGGGTAGAGCTCACTCAGGCTCACTCAAGAAATACATTTTGAGCTTATGGCTCACTCGGACTCAGACTCACCAAAATTTTCCTCAA
This sequence comes from Rhipicephalus appendiculatus, assembly GCA_030522465.1. Classification (NCBI taxonomy): domain Eukaryota; kingdom Metazoa; phylum Arthropoda; class Arachnida; order Ixodida; family Ixodidae; genus Rhipicephalus; species Rhipicephalus appendiculatus. The sequence continues at coordinate 8,110 of JALIZH010023098.1, forward strand.
CCGGACTCACTCGGACTCAGACTCATTAAAATTTTTCTCAACCGGACTCACTCGGACTCAAACTCACCAAAATATTACTCTCCCGGACTCAGTCAGACTCAGACTCACGGCTCGATCTGAGCCTGAGTGAGTCTGAGTGAGTCGACTCATGAGTGAGTTTGCCGACCTATGCATGACATGTCATGATTTCGATATGACCACTTGGCATTTATGTTCGTCATACAGTCACGTCACGCATTACCAAATTTGGTGTATATCAAGCGAGCGAAACGGCCATCGGGGCGCCATGAGCGTGGCATGTAAATCATGTTGTACAGGACATGCAGGTTATGAATTTCATATCACCACCTGTCATTTATGTTGGTCATGCACAATTGTGTCATCGTACCAATTTTTAGATATATCAAGTTAAGAAAACGGCCTCAGAAGCACTATGGCCATGGCGTGTAAATCATACTTTTCATGACAACTTAATTTATGCTTAAGTATGCATAACCAACTAGCCCAGTCAGCTACACTCTTTTTTCATGACAAGTTAGTCATGATTTTCATGATATGACCAGCCATTCATGTTTGTCATACAGTCATGTTATGCCATACCAATTTTGGTATAAGTCCCATTAACGATACGGGCCAGGAAAGCACAAAGTCGTAGGCGGCTAGATAGATAGATAGATAGATAGATAGATAGATAGATAGATAGATAGATAGATAGATAGATAGATAGATAGATAGATAGATAGATAGATAGATAGATAGATAGATAGATAGATAGATAGATACGCTCAATGTCGCCGAAGTTCGCTAAGAAATGCTTCGCATTTAATAAATGCAATCTGCATACGTCAACCACGACCGCTGGATTAAAAAAATTACACCATCTCCCCGCTAAAGGGAACCATGTGTAGATGTGAAGCAGCGGGCGCTAACGCTTACACTGGCGGCGGCGTTGACGCTGGCGCTCATCGAAGCGTTGCGCAGGAGAGAAAACTGGGGAGGCGCAAAGCAGGCAGTGATGGAGCAGTTTTTCCTACTGGAACATGCCAATCGCTGCTAATGGGCAATGAGAGACAGAAGACTCCGACTGGACACGGAGACCCGCACTCCGCTTTTAGTTAACGCGCACGCTGCGAATTTTTATTGTTCAACAACGCGCAGGAGAAATCTCCCACCGGCACCACATTGGAGGTCAAGTTCCATTGCTATATATACGGGATGGCCAGTGAACGGTTGTGCAGCGCGAGCAGTCGGTTTTTTCAACCAAGAAAGTCGCTAGCAGACGCTGCCTGCGTCGGCGTCGCGAGGCGAGAGAGGGAGGAGCGTAGGAGAGGAGAGAGAGGGGGTGACACGCATGCGCAGTGGGAGGTGAACGCCGGGCAGGGATGCGTAGAGGAGAGGGGGGGAGCGCAGGAGAGGAGAGAGAGGGGGGGACGCGCATGCGCAGGGGGGAGTTAGACGCCGCGGGCAGGGATGGAGAGAGGGGGGAGTGTAAGAGGGGAGAGAGGAAGGGAGGCGCATGCGCAGTGTGGGTGTGGTTGCCGCGGGGAGGGATGCCTAGAGGAGAGAGAGAGGGGGAGAGGAGGTTTTTTATTTTTATTTTTTTTAACTGTTTGCGCATGCGCAGTAAGGGTGGGCACGCGGCACACCACCACCACCACCACCGGATTAAGCTTCGCCATAAGATGCTTCACATCTAAAAAATTCACAGCATATCCACGAGGTGAATGATGATGAGTGGGGCGAAGCTCCGGAGGGAATCATCGGTAAAACCGTGAATCTTCCGTGTATCGCCTAAGCTTTAAGGCAGACGCCACCTGTGCTCATGCGTCCTCGGCGTTCCGGACAGGCCCTCCCAGGAAAGCCGTCCACGCTTCCTCGGCCATGGAACCCGCCCACCTGCCACCGCACCAACCACAGTTCGGGGACAGCGTCTATGCCTCCTCGTCACCCCGTAACCTTCCGGCTCTGCGAACGCCGACCGGGGACGGCGTCCAGGCCTCCTTGGCGGCTCAACTTTCATTCATCGGCGCCGCGATACCAGTTCACGCTACGGCACCACACGGGCTCCTCTCGTCTGGGAACGCGGTTAACGCTCCCATCGGCGCGGTTCCCGTGAAGTGGACTCTATCATCCCATCGGCCTCCAACGGACGCCGTCCACGCGTCCTTGGCTATGGGTTGTGCCGCCGTGAGTACTGGAGCCGCCGCATGCTCCGCGCTCAACGCACGGCGCTACATCGACACCATGCTCCCCAGCCAATCTCCCCAACATTGGCCCGAGGCACCCCTGCGTGTCCTCGGTGATTGTGCATTGCCTGTCGGTAAGCTCGACGTGCATCTCCAAACCGAAGCCGGAAGCATGTCCCTTGCCGGCGTTCCCGTATTTGAGGACCTGCCCGCTGACATGATACTAGGAGCTGACTACCTCCTCTCTGGTGAAGTTCACCTCACCGTTGATCACGATGGAGTCCACCTCCGGTGCTCAACTCCGAGTACCGCGTCGGCCCGACGATCCCAATTATAACAGTGCCATCTATCCTCTTTAATCGTCAACTATACGAAAACCACTAACGCCATATCTAGTGATATTATTTCCAAGGACATATACACACAACGCCATCTAGTGAGCAATTCTTAAAACTAACTAGAAGTGGCTACTACAACATACTACTATTACAGAGGAGAGAACGACCCACACCCTAAGGAGCTTCGCCCCTAAAGATTATCGAGCGGCCGTGCATCAACCTCACTTCGTTCAACCAGACATTAGGATGCCTGGCAACCGCTACGAGTGCGCATGTCCCTTCAATCCGATACTAGCTGGCGCTCAGTTTCCAGGACCTAACTTTACATCTCTCTTTCGATTTGTCTAAAGGGGGCTGGCGCGTACGCCTAGCCCCACTACCAAAAATTACATGCTCCAGCTACCCCAACTTGGAGAAGTGGCGTGCTTCAGCCAGCCGCAGTGCAATGGACAGGCCTCAGCACGGAGCCGTGGCCTCAGTGATCACCGCTGACCCAGCACCAGGTAAGTATGCTGTTCCGAATTCCGTGAAAGCAGGCCATGTCAGGGAAGACAGCAGGTGGCACAAGTAGGCGAGTCAATTGAAAAGCTTGCATGGGTAAATGGCTGCGTAAGGAAAGGTTTTTATGCAGATTTGATGGTATAACGGCAGTGCGTCTGGAAAGCCTTTAAATTAAGTTTCAGAAATATTTGGCAGGTTTAGTTGCAGATGGGAACTGAGATGAGCAGGCAAACGGGCCAAGAAGTGATCCTGCTGGACTGTTTTCAATAATAATATCTGGGGTTTGACGTGCCAAAACCAAGATGTAATTATGAGGCATGCCGTAGTGGATGATGATGATGAAAACATTTTTTATTTAAATCCATAGAAAACGGGGAAGGTCCCGATTCCGGGGACACCTGTGAGAAAACCTCTGCGACAGCCCGGGCCCCCTGTACGAGCGCCCGACAGACCTCGGGGGCGCCTTCGCGAAGGGTACGTTCCCACTGCTCTGGGGTACGGGTTGAACGAAGGAATTGGTGGGAGGGGAGGGAAATAGGCAGCGGTGCACTCGACGGTGACGTGAAAGGTTTTGGGGGTAGCGCCACATCCTGGGCAGGCGTCGTTGTAGCGAGTAGGGTATATTTTATGCATGAATTGCAGATTTGGGAAAGTTCGAGTCTGCAGCCGGCGAAGTGCGACAGCCTCCTCTCGTGTCAAGGACTCTGGTGAGAGTTGGTATCGCTGTCGTTGGCGTATGTAATGCTGTGTGACGTCGTGATATGTGAGAAGTGGGGAACCTAGCTCTGTGTTGGCCGCCTCACTGCGCGGGGCTGCTCGGAGGGTTGAGTTCTCGAGCGGCCGCCTGAGCGCGTTCATTACCCGACAGTGAGGCATGACCAGGAGTCCAGAGCAGATGTATGATGTGGCTGTTGTGTGAAGCAACTTTGGATGTGCGTAAAATAATAGAATGTGAGGTTTTAACGCGATACCGTTAAAGAGCTCGTTTCGCAGAAATTCCGGCGTCAGCGTCGGTGTCGGCGGCGGCGTCGTTGGTTGTGAGCGAAAACTCATCATCTTCTCCGTGACCGAAAAAATCAAGGAAGATGCACATAAAATAAATAATAAAAATTTCATGGTCCGAGTGAGGATCCAACCCTGACCTACTGCGTGGCAAGCAGGTGTTCTACCACACAGCCACGCTTCCGCTTGGAATACATTGAAAATAACTTCCTCTGCTTGGTAATGCAGTGAAAATACTTTCATGCTTTACAAACACACGCGTCCTGTATACAGGCGTCACAGTACAACATGTAATATCGCCGTAATATTGCGTGGTACAAGCGCACTTTGCCATCGGGCGTCAGAACATGTTAATATCATAATGACATCGTGGTTAAAAGCCGGCCACCCATTACAAAAGGCGCACAAGTTACTGCGCGTATTCCCTTAAGACCACGTAGTAGGGCGCATAGCAACTTCGAAAACATTTCCCGCTCGTAATTGCTCGTGGTTTAAAGCATGCTACCCATTACATAGTATGCACTAAGTGATTGAAGTTTGCACTAGGGACAGGATATCGCTATCGCGTTCAACTCTTAATGGCGAAGCTTAAGGGTCCCCCCAATTTTTCGGAATGCCGCGACCTGTTAGGAAAGCCCGGACATGCCGCTTGCGAATCGGTGAGTATGTAGTATGTTTCCGCGGGGAGGCTCAAGTGTGTGTTAGGTGGCCAGGGTAACCGCCAGTATCTCGCCCTTAATCGGTGGCTGAAGATGGGGAGGAGATCGAGGCAGCACTTACGATCTCATGAGTGCCGCTAACCACCACCGCCGTGTGTCCGTTTGCCATGCGAGGCGCGTCCGTGTAGTAGACCCTATCCTCCTCAACCTCGCTGAGAGTGCGATTCAGGTACCTCACCCGTGCCCGCCGGCAACCGGTGTTGCGCTCAGGGTGCATGTTGCGTGGAAGGGGATGTACGCGAAGTACTCGAGCTATTTGGAGTGGCACGGAAGTCCCCTGCGTTTCCGGAAGTTTAGAAGGGGGGGGGGGGGGCTGGGTGACCCTGGCGGTGGAGTACCTCAACTTGCTGAAGAGGGCTCCGGAAGTTTTGACCTTCTGGCGTTAAGGTGCGCTGACATCGCACAGTACACGGACCTCTAGCATTTCTCAGATGGAGCTGTGGCGCGAGTGTCCAGGACAGCACCAAACAATCGGTTGCCTGAGGAAGCCTGGTACATATCACAATCTAAGTCTACTTAAGAAAATTTATGCGTCCATATATGACAATTATTGCCCTTTATTCGGGTGTTACCACGTTATATCGGCCTGCCAAATATCAAAGGGCCCCGAAAATTCGGGCTGCTGCACTAATGGTACGAAGACAGAGGAAGTAGCGGAGCTGTAGCGCTGCCTCCTCCTTTCCCTCCTCCTCAGGTTCACATTTCTTTCCAACCCCTTGTTATGCTATACTATACAACACTATGCTACTATACAACACCTTCGCCGGGAGGAAAACCCCAACAAATTTAAGCCACGCTCGCTCGCCGCGTTGAGTCACCTCTCCTTCCTGCACCGTGGTTTGGGCACTCGCCGAGCTTTCATCCTATTGCATTCGATCGAGTGTTTAAATTCGCTGCTTGACAAAAATCCCTGATTATTTTCCATGAAATTTCGCTTATACTGACGACCAATTATTATGATCATTATGGGCGTAATAGCTCTGTCAGATGAAAATTTTTTATTGGAGGCGTGGTTGAGTATGTTACGGAAAGGTGTGGATGACTTCCTTGTCGTCATGCCGCAAGCGCTAAGATTAAAAAATTGGGGGGACCCTTAAGCTTCGCCATTAAGAGTTGAACGCGATAGCAATATCCTGTCCCTAGTGCTTACTTCAATCACTTAGTGCATACTGTGTAATGGGTAGCGTGCTTTAAACCACGAGCAATTATGAGCGGGAGATGTTTTCGAACTTGCTATGCACCCACTACGTGGTCTTAAGGGAATACGTGCAGTAACTTGTGCGCCTTTTGTAATGGGTGGCCGGCTTTGAACAACGATGTCATTATGATATTCACATGTTCTGACGCCCGATGGCAATGTACGCTTGTACCACGCAATATTACTGCGATATTACATGTTGTATTGTGACGCCTGTATACAGGACGCATGTGTTTGTAAAGCATGAAAGTTATTTTCTCTGCATTTCCAAGCAGAGGAAGTTATTTTCAATGTAATGCCAAGCGGAAGCGTGGCTGTGTGGTAGAACACCTGCTTGCCACGCAGAAGGCCTGGGTTCAATCCTCACTCGGACCCTGAAATTTTTATTATTTATTTTATTTGCATCTTTCTTGATTTTTCGGTCACGGACAACATCATGATTTTTCGCTCACAACCAACGACGCCAACGCCGGAACTTTTTCCGAAACGAGCTCTTTAACGCTGTCGCGTATAATATATGCTATGTGGAGTAACCATCATCACCATGAAAAACAGCAGCGACCTCCGTATAGGAAAATCTGTGGCAGTAGCCAGTGTGTGTAGGCATAGTCGGCAAGCTCAATCCTAAGTTGACTGACTCAGACACACACAGACTCAGATCGAGCCCTGAGTCTGTGTGAGTGAGTTCGGCTGGGTTATATATTGCGGAGGTTCAGTTCGAGTGAGTCCGGTTGAGGAAAATTTTGATCAGTGCGAGTCCGAGTAAGTCCTAAGGAAGGAAGGAAAAATTACACCATCTCCCGCTAAAGGGAACCATGTGTAGATGTGAAGCAGCGGGCGCTAACGCTTACACTGGCGGCGGCGTTGACGCTGGCGCTCATCGCAGCGTTGCGCAGGAGAGAAAAACTGGGGAGGCGCAAAGCAGGCAGTGATGGAGCAGTTTTTCCTACTAGAACATGCCAATCGCTGCTAATGGGCAATGAGAGACAGAAGACTCCGACTGGACACAGAGACCCGCACTCCGCTTTTAGTTAAAGCGCACGCTGCGAATTTTTATTGTTCAACAACGCACAGGAGAAATCTCCCACCGGCACCACCTTGGAGGTCAAGATCCATTGCCATATATACGGGGTGGCCAGTGAACGGTTGCGGTGGGCGCTACTTCATTAGGTTACAGCCACAGGGATGTCTGCTCTGCTGTGATAGAATACATCAAAGAAACAAAAAGATTACCGTGTTAGCCTATTTTTATCTATTCTTATTCTGGGTATGGAATTGGTCGTTATTTATTTTACAAAACTCCGATAGTCTGACCGCTTGCTCATTAAGCATTTTCATTTATTAGACGTTTCTTTAAAAAAAAAAATTCAGATTGGTTTAGCCTCAGACCATTATTTTAAGCCTCCTGCCGCCCGGTTCCTGGCCCATCCCCCTTTGTGGGTGAGCGCCATCCATACGAGGATATCATTATCATCATTATCGAACGGTTGTGCAGCGCGAGCAGTCGGTTTTTTCAACCAAGAAACTCGCTAGCAGACGCTGCCTGCGTCGGCGTCGCGAGGCGAGAGAGGGAGGAGCGTAGGAGAGGAGAGAGAGAGGGTGAGACGCATGCGCAGTGGGGGGTGTGAACGCCGTGGGCAGGGATGCGTAGAGGAGAGAGGGGGGGAGCGTATGAGAGGAGAGAGAGGGGGGAACGCGCATGCGCAGGGGGGAGTTAGACGCCGCGGGCAGGGATGGAGAGAGGGGGGAGTGTAAGAGGGGAGAGAGTAAGGGAGGCGCATGCGCAGTGTGGGTGTGGTTGCCGCGGGGAGGGATGCCTAGAGGAGAGAGAGGGGGAGAGGAGGTTTTTTTATTTTTATTTTTTTTTAACTGTTTGCGCATGCGCAGTAAGGGTGGGCACGCGGCACACCACCACCACCACCACCACCACCGGATTAAGCTTCGCCATAAGATGCTTCACATCTAATAACTTTTTTCTGAGTCTTGCGAGTTAATGGGTAATCATGATTGTTCGGGTTTAACGTCCCAAAACCACGATATGATTATGAGAGACGCTGTAGTGGAGGGCTCCGGAAATTTCGGCCTCCTGGGGTTATCTGACGCGCACCTAGCACACGAGCCTCAAGCATTTTCGCCTCCATCGAAAATGCGGCCGTCGCGGCCAGGATTTCATCGCGCGTCGAGCACCATAACCGCTAGACCACCGTGTCGGGTGCGATTTGATGGGTGACTGGGCCCTACGCGCAAAATATATTTCTTCCGTGAGTCTGAGTGAGCTCCACATTTTTGCCTACCTACTTATCTCCAGCAGTACTCTACCAGTTATGTCGGCTAATGTGTACACTCTCCTCTACTCACAGATACTTCAACGCAGTACCATTCGTACCTCAGCTCAATATTTTATAGCCATCTCACTGCGCCGGAAAGTTGCGTACGAAGCGATGAATCTCCCTGTGGAGTCGTTCTTTCACCTTCTTTTTCTCTGTTGAATCCCTCTCTTTCTATCTATATCGCTCATTATATTTTTATCTTTCTTGCTCACTATCTGTCCTCGTTCTTGCCTCCCTCTTCTCCTCCTCATCACCTCACTTCCGTTTCCCGCCCCCCTTGCTATACTATACTATACAAGACTGCTCTGCTATCGAGCCTGGGTAGCCACGTGGTAAGACTATCGTCTTTGCATCGTGGTTACGCGGGTTGGAGTCTCACTTCGCAAAGAAATTTTTCCCCCCTCGAATAACTCTCCTTTTTATCTTTATTTCTCTATCTTCCTTTCTCCCTCTCTTCATCTCTCTCTGTACTCGTTCTCTCGCTCATCAGAGTTATAGCATCCTGCATCGGAGAAATCGGCGTACGTGTTCTGGGAGCGTAGCAGAAGAGGACGATGAGAGCGCGTGCAGGTTCATGATGATGGCCATATCTGTTCACTCTTCACGGACTAACGGTCGGCTTAAACAGCTCCGCTATTAAAACTGGTGAACACAACAGAACAGCAATCTTATTAGAAAATTCGGCGAGTTATACGTGGATTAGGGCCAATATACCCCGCCTCGGCGTCAGCCCCGAGCCCTTGAGCTCCGGCGTCTTCCTCGGCCCTCTGGAAGGCTGATAGTGCGTTCTCGACGGCGTAGCCGAGTAGCGTAGTCTCCCAGCTAGTTCGGTTCGCGGATGCGTCCCTGTCTGCAACTTCACTGCCGTCACACTCCCATAACATGTTTTCCAGGGTTGCCCTGGCCTCTCAAAACTTAGACCATGATGAATAAAGATCTGAGCTTACTGAGATTCCAGAACACTGGGTTTGGCAACATTCTGGTTCGCAGATGTCGCCACACGACGGCCTGTTTATTGTTCAGTTTTTGTTGTTGTGGCGGAAATTTGCACCGGGCCAGTCTGTACTGCTGTGTTGCTTCTCTGAAACTCGCGAAGGCTATCCTCCCACTCCTTCTGTGTGATTTCCCAATTGCCAATCGTATGAAATGTTTTGCAGGTTAAGTTTAAATCACTACTTTGTGGCCTTTCGTGTTTTCCTCGTGCACTCGCGGCAGTGTCATCCGAGCACGCTATCTCGAGGCACGTGCAGAAGAAGAAGAAGAAGGAGCATTCCTGAGGTTCGCTTCGTTCCGGACGCTTTCTGTTGCTGACTAACCCCTGCGTTTCGAGGTCTCTCCTGGTGGCTTCGACTGCTCACCGTTTCCGAAGCATGGCCGAGTCGAGGGACGATTCGAAGATGGCGCCCTCAACGCCCGCATCGGTTGCCCGATCGCGCGGCGCCGGGGGCAGGAGCGGGTCTTCCTCCACCTCGAGGTCGGCCTCATCTGCGAAGACCAAGGCTAGCGTGGACACGAAGAAGAGGAAGCAGCGAAAGCTTCCTGGCCGTCGATCAGGCCGGCAGCAAGGAAGACGTGCAGCCTCCTCAGGTGTGTCCACGGTTTACTCAATATTAAGGCGAAAGCCTTAGTTGTCTCGTAAAACGCAAAAATTGCCCTTTGGCGTCCGGTCGATTTTTGCGCCAAAATTTGTGTTGTCGCTTAGTCAAAGGTGGACTGATCACGGAGGCAGTGCATAACCAGCTGAGGTGCAGAAAGCTTGCAGTGTCTCCGACCCTTCAGGCAGTGAAAACCACGTTATACTCCGTTTCAGCACTACCATTCAGCCCTACCATGCACTCTAAAAAGTAAAGAAGGAAAAGGGGGGTCGAGGTTACTCCTTTAGAGGAGTAACTGACCTGCCACTCCCATTGCTCCAAATCGGGAGTAACTGCGACGGGACGAACCGTTACTCCACCGCTCGCGGTTACTCCTCAAGGAGCAACAGTTACTCTTTGCGCAAAAGAAAAATCAGCCCTTGGTTGACTTAACCAACATTTTGAAGTTTGAGCAGGCATTTTGATTAGATGTACAATCGATATACAAGTATCACATTCAGAAATAAATTTCAGAAAATCCACAGCAAATACACAGGATTCGAACTCACGACCAATAAGTCAGCATGCGCGTACACTAACCACTACACCACACCACGCTTTGCCACCGTCTCGAAGGAAACGGGTTTATGTAGGCACCGATGGGTCGTTTGCACACGGCGCGAAAAAAAGGGGCGCTTCGCTCCCTTGGGAGGAAAGCGCCCCCCCCCCCCTTTTTTTTTTCATTTTTGTTTTGTTCTCTCTCTCTCTCTCTTTGCTCATTGTACGGAAAAAAGGGCGCTTTCCTCCCAAGGGAGCGAAGCGCCCTTCTTGCCGTGTCGTGTGCAAACCTTTGCGCAAAGTTTGTCCCTTGGGGGGAAAAAGCGCCCTTTTCGGGGTAACTGTGCAGTTACTCCGGAAAACTTTTTAGAGTGTGGCCTCGGGGTGTAAGCAAGCTGCACGCTTGCGCAGCAAAACATAGTCCTAGATATAATTACCTCACAATTGACGGGGTCGACACGTTTGCGCTTGTTTGACACGTGTTGGTTCTATATATCCGTGATCTTCATTCTTATCGCATTGATGTCGTATGCCTTTAATTGCGGTATCAGTAACCACCGGTGGCTGCGGTGGCAAATAAACGTGGCAGCGCACATGCAGAGGCGACCGCCCGCTTCGATCCGAACTTGCGCTTGCTATACGCCCACTGACCTGGTATCAACAAATAAGTGATGGAATGAGCCATCGCTTTGTGCCATCTCACGCTGAGGACAAAGCATCGGGTACAGTTTCTCGTCATTTGCGAGATAAGCTGTTCGTTTATCCTCGCCTGCTAAGCCTAACGCGCCGAGAATTTGATAATGGTTCTTGGAATTAGCGCCATATAGTCACGAATACATCGCTGTCGAAGCATCAGCACATCAACCTAAAGCAAATAGAAGCGTCAATTTGTAACTTACGCGTCTCACGGCGCACAATGACGACCTGATAATTTCGAAGCGGAGGGCACCAGCTGCGATGGGTGCACCTATATTTGTTTTTTTTTCGGTGATGCCGTCTGTCCGCTTTACTCGCCCTACGCGTGCAAGCAGACGCCAGGAAGACGCCGAGCAGACGACGCGACGCGCATGAATACATATGGAGGGGCTAAACGCCCTTCCTGTTGGCTAAGGGGACCTGTAGCCTTCACAGTGCTGAAAGGAACTTCTGAAACAGAGTTTAGGTGCAGAAATATCTCAGAAGAGGTGGGGGGGGGGGGGGGGGGGGTTGTTTAGAACATCTACTCTGAAGATGCCTTTCGCCTTCGAGTCGTCTTCGGAGAATGCATAGAAAACCCTGCGAATTATTTTCCCACTGAGTTCACAGACAGCGCGATGTCCGTGCCGGGCAATTCCGGATGCCATGATATGACGCAATCGCAATCTTGAATCACGATTGGAAAGTGAGGTTATCGAACCAGACGCTCATCTTTCCCTAAATGCTTTCTTAGACACAACCAAATAAATCCAACAAACAATTCCAAGGAAAAGCATACATGAAATTATTTGTTGTCTTTTAACTGCATTGTAACAAACGTAAATTGAAACTAAAGTGGGCGAAAAATCGCCCTTCCTTCACCAGGGAGCGCAACGACAGCCTACGAATTAAGGGTCCAATGCTGTTGGATTCATTTGGATGTGTTAAACGAAGTGACGAGCCCCTCCAAAATATTACCCTTATTTTGTTCCTAGTTGCTTGGCATATATTCATTATCAGTCAGCTGCCCCTAGGAAGACATATGCGAGCAACATAATGCGTGTGTAGGTGAATGGGAGATTAAGGGGGGTTGGCTGAGTTCTGATTTTTGATGAAGCAGCGCACAAAGACAATCACGCACGCATAAAATGACGCAAACACAAGTGTTTTACAGCGCGGGTTTGTGTTTTTTCGTGCGCTGCTTCTTCAAAAGTCATGGCTTAACAACCAGCCCATCAGTACATATTTGCTCAGTTAGTTGGTAATTCAATTGATTCCTATGGTGCAAAAGTCAACACGAATTACAAACGGGAGACATGTAAGCGCTGTCGAAGTATTCCTTTCTTCGTGTGTAGGCCTATACAGTGAAACCTCGGTGATACGAATACAGCTCATACGAATTTCGGGTTGATACGAATTTTTCTCCGGTCCCGGCGAAGGCCCATTGGCCTGCAATGTAATGGAGTACGGTTGTTACGAACCGATTTTCACCCCGGGACGTTTGATACGAACGTACGCTACCGCCCAGGTACGAAGAGGTGCTGTCCGCGCTGTCGCGGAAGCCGCGCTAAGCACGTGCGAGCGCGGCAACACAAGAGCGGGCATGCGCGCCGCACCGCCAAATCGTCAGAATAACGGTGTAAGAAAAATATTTTTTTGTTACGGTCAGAATAAACCTTCAGAGATGCAGTTCACAGTTTTGCTTCAGAGATGCGTCACGGCCTCCAAGATTGTGTGCGCGAACTTTTGAAACTCTAATGTGCCTCCGTGTGCCTTCGCGTTTAGATTACAGAGGGCATTGGCGCCATGCTTTCTTTTTCTAACGCGTCGACGCGGGCTGCTGTCGTTGTACTGTGTTTACACGTGCCCGCCTCGTGCATCAGACATCCTATGAAAGGTGGACGAGGACCGAAAGAAGGCGAGGACTGTCTTGGCGAAGGAGTCAGGCCTCAAAACGTCAACATGCGCGACTTTGAGGTCGTATCTGTGCGAGCATGGCCGTAAATCTCCCAAAAAACATCCCAAACACTTTCGCGATAACAAAATCATAACATAACACCATAGTTCTGTAATTTTGTGGCCTTGATCGATCGCGTCAAAGCCCTTCTTTCGTTACTTTCACCGCAGTACTTCGGTGTCATGCGAAAAAGCACACTAAAATTTGGAAGGGGCTACTGCTGTCGCGGGTCACAACGCACCTGGTTCATTAATTAAACACGCGCGTACGGACTGTATATTTAAGACTACTGGGGTGACTGCCGACATCTAAAAACTTAACTGAAAATCATTCAGAGTTCTTCCTTAGGTTGCTGCGGCCCTGAAAAAAGAATAAATGAAAATGTACGCGAGCTTTCTTTTGTCGCAAGGTAATTTTTTTATGCTTTCTGGTGATACGAATTTCGGATGACACGAATATTTTTGGTGGTCCCCTGAGATTCGTATCACCGAGGTTTCACTGTGTATATATATATATATGTATATATATATATATATATATATATATATATATATATATATATATATATATATATATATATATATATATATATATATATATATGAATATATGAAAACACGTTACATGGCGATCACTGTAGGTCAGAGGGGCGAGTCTTAATAATAGATAGACAGATAGATAAAAAACTTATTGAAGTCCTGAAGGAGTCCACCCCCCGTTTTGTAGGGGGAGGATCGCGGGCCGCTCCCACGTGGGGACGGGGAGGCCTAGCATCACCGCCGCGTTGTGGGCCTTCTGGACAGCCTTGAGTTGTTGTAGGAGGACCGGGCTCTTGAGCATGGAGTGAAAGTCATTTTCAGAGAATAATAATAATAATGATAATAATAATAATAATAATAATAATAATAATAATAATAATAATAATAATAATAATAATAATAATGATAATAATAATGATAATAATAATAATAATAATAATAATAATAATAATAATAATCTGCTGTCCTTAACGTACTCCTACATCTAAAAACACGGGCCTCAAGCATTCCGCCTCTATCGAAATGCGGCCGCCGCGGCTGGGTTTGGGACGAGTCTTGGATTGTGTGATTCGTGTGTCGAAACTATTGTCGAAACTTCTAGTGTCGAGACTATTGCTTATAGTTCCCCATTTAATTATTTTCTTAAGCTTCCCAGCCGAGAAAGATAGACTTGCTACTATATATCCGGAGGATGTCCGTGCGTTTACACAGTGTCTGGTTGAATTTAGAGAAACATGTTGCCGTTGATAACCAGTGGAGCAGCCCAGGATAGTACTGCACAAGTAACATGATCAAATACGGACCTTACAGCAATTATCGATTCAAGTAACCCGTTATGAGTGCCTAGCTTGCATAGACTGCGAATATCTTGCTTAACATATTTTCGATTGTAGAATACGTAGAAGACCTATGCTTTTGTAATTGATGGATGCAGATGATGGGTAAACAATTCCTTTTCCTTGATTCACTCACCGTTACTTCTCAGCAATTGTCTTCCGTCTTAATGGAGGTCGCGCTGCTGTGGTCACGACGAACTTGTTCGTCGTATAGTACGGAGACTGCGACTGAGTGGACTTTGTCTCGTTTAACTATAAATTCAGTATCGAGGTAATTTTTGCCATAGAACTCTACGTGTTGAGGCGTTAAGGCCATTCCGTTTTTGTCGACAAGAAACTTCGCTGACATAGGATGATTTAAGCTTTCATTACAATTGACTTTCTAAAAAATAATTTTCGAGTGCAATGTTTAGTCAATGTCAGAAATATAGCATATAGGGTTTACGTAGCATTTAGTATTGATAATGAGGTGGTAGGGTGTTAGTGGCACTGTTCTCCTTAAGTGTACACAAGCCAGATATGTACAGCTTCAGACGACCTTTCGGAGTTTCGTAGGAAAAAAAACACATGTGGAAACAATCAAAATGGACTTCCTAAATAGACGAGCAACTTCATCACCGCATGCAACACAAATAACCGAACTGAGGACCGGGATATTCAGCCGTTATTCATGTATGTTTAAATTCGACTTCTACAGCGCAAGGTTACACGGACATTTAAGATTACTAAAAATGCATTCGACAAAGCAGCAACAATATAAAGGTCGCGTATGATTCGGAGTTTCAAGTTTCATGTGTAGCTTTCAAGACAAAAGGGTGTGATCACGCAGTCGTATGTAAGCTTCGCGAGAAAAAATTAAGTTCCACAAAGGGTTAATAAAAAGTCTGTTTCTATATCGCAACTTATTCCTGTGCCTTGCTTGTTATGACGACGCGAAAACCTATATTTCCTGCACATGGCAGTGATAACACACTTCCTGTATCCACACAAACTGAGGCCATTTTCAACACTGAAACAGTGTCAGTCCATACGCATGAAGGAGCGATGTCGTCTTGCTTATGCAGCTATTAGCGATCAGGCACGCTCGCACCAATTGAGGTGGCCCTAATTGCAAGCAAGCAGAGCCTTCTGACACGTAATCGAACTGAGAGCCGGGCTTGTCGGTCTCTACTCCTCTTTAAATTGACGTGTACAGCGTAAGATATGCAACACGGACGACATATCCTTTTCAGACCCAGCAATGGCAATCATTGTACCTATATGGTGAAGTAGCGCAATTTAGACAGGGAATGAGAGGACAAGGACACGACACTTGCTACTGTCGTGTCCTTCTTGTCCTCTCTGTCCCTGTCTAAATTGCGCTACTTCACCTATAGGTACAATGATCAGTCACCAACTCGCCCAGCTTTCAACCTTATTGAACCAGCAATGGCAAGTCGTTCCAATATATATATAGGACAATGGAACACAGCGCGTAAGGGCTTTCGAAGCGCTTGCCTCCTCCTTGGAAGCACGTTTTTAGGTGCTCCTGGGACCCGTGCTGTCATTTAGCGAATATGGTCAAAGTCGCTTCGTTTGTCGCCTTTCCAGGATCGTTGGAAATGGCGAGACTGAGCACGAGGGAACTTTACGGCAGCCGCGTAGAAAGTGGGTCAGCTTTTATACGAATTATTGCATGTGTTAACGCGTACTTAAGCATTAATTTGTGTTCGTAGGAACTAGAAAAACACACAAAAAAGACATATTTGGGTATTCTATACTTTCTGTTCCCAAAAAAGCCCCCCTAGAGTCCCAGTGTTCAATATATTAGACAACATGCTGCGGCTAAGCAACACGAGATACAGAAAACTAAGTGACACTTTTTACCTTCGATCTCTGCAAGTTCAAAAACAAAAAAAAAAGATCACGCCATATCCACGAAGTGAATGATGATGAGTGGGCGATGCTCGATCGTTTTCATCCATGGCAGAAAGAGAATGTGTTGTCTGGAACGCGCTTATACTTCATGGTCATCAGCGTCATCGTTATCACGTGTAGTGGGTACAATCCATTATACTGGACCGCGCTTATACTTCATCGTTATCACGTGTAGTGGGTACATTCCACTATACTGGAACGCGCTTATACTTCATCGTTATCACGTGTAGTGGGTACATTCCACTATACTGCGTCATCGTCATCTTTATCACGGGGAGTGGGTACATTCCAATACACGTGGCTACCTACCTACCTATCTACTACTACTACTACTACGACTACAGAGGAGGGACAGACCCACACCCTAAGGAGCTTCGCCCCTAAAAAATTCCATGACCCTTAATTCACTCTGGGTCTCAGGAGGATATAACAAGTCGTCTAACATGTTGTATCTTGCGCTGCACAGGTCAGTTCAAAGATGAACTAAACCTCCTCGCTTACTTCCGGAAAGCTACGTGACCAGCCTGCGTTCAAGAAAACTAAAATTCGGGAGCGTGCTTGCACTCGGCCACATTACGAATTTCCCAAGCATACCTAGTTAGGCCACTAACAAACGATAACTCTTGGGCTTTCCTGTAATGGACGACCTTCTAAAAGCGGGAAATCACCAGCGCACTCATATTTGACCGCATATAAACAGAACTTGTTGTTCTGCTTACGTTAGGCCACATAAAAACGGGAATTACCGGGCTGGCTTACATTTCCGCCAAATACAAACCTGACGTCCACAATTTTCTCACATTGGGCAACCTGCAAAGGGGAATTTTTGAATTTCCCCACATTAGGCCGCATAGCTTCAATGAAAAAAATTGGGGGACCCTTAATCTTCGCCTTTAAGAGTTGAACGCGATAGCGATATCCTGCCCCGAGTGCCTACTTCAACCACTTTGCGCATTGTTGCTGTGCACCCACTACGTGGTGTTAAGGGAATACGCGCATTAAGATGTGTGCCGTTTGTAATGGGTGGCCGGCTTTAAACAACGAAATCCGTTATGATAGTCACATATTCTGATGCCCGATGGCAATGTACGCTTGTACCACGCAATATTCCTGGGATATTACATGTTATATGGCCACGCCTATGTAAAAGGACGCTTGCGTTTGCGAAGCATGAAAGTTATTTTCACTGAATCTCCAAGCAGAGGAAGTTATTTTCACTGTATTTCCAAGCAGAGGCGTGGCTGTGTGGTAGAACACCTGCTTGCCACGCAGACGGCCCGGGTTCGTTCCTTAATCGGACGCGGAAATTTTTATTATTTATTTTATTTATATCTTTCTCGATTTTTCGGTCACGGACAAGATGATGATTTTTCGCTCGCAACCAACGACGCCGACGCCGACGCCGAAATTTCTGCGAAACGAGCTCTTTAACGCTATCGCGTTAAAATGAGCCAACTTCGGAGACAGTATTATTCCGGTCACATGGGTAACGGGCTCAGTCTCCACGGCAAGTCGGCTTGTCACGCAATCGCGATGGTGAAAAACGTTTGCCCTGCATGTGAAAATTTCAATAATACAAATAA
>JALIZH010023099.1:0-35941 GCA_030522465.1 Rhipicephalus appendiculatus
TCTCTTTCACCCATCCGCAAAGAGTCATATGCTATGTATGGTTCTGTACAAAAAAAATAAGGCACTATATCTGGAGTAGCGTAAAAAATAATTCAGCTTTTCGTTAAGTTTCCGAAATATTTTGCTTAGGAGATCTGTTTTTGGGCTGCGGGTATAGTGGGTGTGCACGGGGTGGTGTTAATTTTTTTCTGTATTTAGCTTTGGCGGACTTAATTTCTCAACACTAAAAAATTATGCATCCATTCCTTATTTTGTTTAAACGTGACAGTTGGATGCTTACTACGTCTGACTACAGCTTTTTCATCTACCTTTCGTTAATTCCGATGTGATAGGCGAAAGACTTGTGCATAGCTTTCAAAGTAACTAAGTGAGCCTAGTTAACGGAAACTTACAGCAGGATTGTTATTAGACCGAGTTCTGGCGGGAACGGGATGAGCATCGTCGGAATGAAGAGGTATCGTATATATGACATCATGGTTATGTCTGAGGCGTCAGGATACTGCAGCCAGGATGTTATTTCGTGCTTCCCTGCGCAAGCATGCTGCCAGCCTTGCGTGTGCCACCGGGATGTTCATGCTTGTAGCATGTCTAAGGTGGTATCCAGAAAATCTTGGTTGGGACAGACAGACAGACACAGAACTTTATTGACGTCCTGAGGAACACTACCGCTCAAGGCGGTAGAGCAGCAGGCCGCTCCCACGTCGGGACGGGTGGGCCGAGCGGAGCTCTGCGCTACGGAGCTCAGAGCTTTTACATCAACTCAGGGCCGTCCAGAGGGCTCACGACGCGGCGAATTGTATTTACCAGACTGTCCCAACCAAGATCTCGGCAGTGCCCCTCATTACAGAGATCTTGGTTGGGACAGTCTGGTAAATACAATTCACTGTGAGCTTCGCTAGTTTCAAGTACGTTCATTTTAGGGTTTTTAAAGCGATAGCGTAAAAGAGCTCGGAGTGCAGAAGTTCTGGTGTTGGCTTCGGTGTCGTGGTTTGTGAGTGAAAAATCAGCATTGTTGTTCCGCAAAAATTATACTGTACTAGACTATGCTGTACTATTATACGAGGCTTGTCCGTAAAATAAGGTATGTAAGCCGCTGCAGTCGCGAGGAACGCTGTTACGTGGAATACGGAGACACTGGCGTGTAGCTCGGTTCTGCCTCTCACAGTCCCCGCCCCGACGACCTGTCTTGGCTTGACAGCCGTTGAGGATGGAGCTCCCATTCGCACGCTTGCCTATAGCCAAGACATAGTCCCAAATGACTACAATCTTTTCCCTGAATTGAATAAACACCTGGGTGGGACGCATTTGAGAACCGGAGAAGAGCTGCAAAAAGAGACTTTACGCCTCATCGCCGCGCGGCGGGAGAGTTCTACGATTTAGGCATAAAGAATGTTGTACACCGCATGCAAAAATGCATTGATCGAAACGTAAATTGTGTCAAAAAATAGGAGAATGTATCAGCTTTCCTAAACCGTATTATTCAATGCCAATAAACATGATTTTCATGTGTAAATTATTGGGAACGTTATTTTACGGCCCACCCTCGTACTGTATTTCACACCGCTGTGCCATACTATTATGGCCCTGCTTTACCTTCTGTCCTCCACATTGGCATCCTCAAATCCCTCTCTGTATGGATGACGGTAAAGCATAGCAGAGCCATGTATGGCGTCATGCAGGTAAAACCATGTATACATGGCCATCTAAAGATAGCTATAAATACATGGTTTTGCCTGCGTGACGCCACACATGACTACGCTATGCTTTAACCTCTCCCCTACTCCTCACCCTCACTTGTATTTCCCCCGCCCTTATTATACCTATAATACACGGCTCCGTTATGCATGGTATTACCTGCGTGACGCCATACATGACCATGTATGGTGAGACAAAAATAGGAGAACGCTGTTGAGTCTCAGCCAGCTCGGACCCTACAACCTCATCTGCAGTCCTTTCGGCCCTGCGCCTATCTCGCTCCAAGCAACACAACGTTATTCACTGCGGAGACGCGTCACATCTGCTCTTGCTCGGAACCTCACCGCTGTAGTACCATGTGAAAAGGCGAACGTTTAATGCCTGCTTCGTCAGTTTTGGGTCGCTCAGTCCCACCATCGATGGCGCGCCGCCTGTGCCGTCTGTGCTTGGCATCAGCGCAAGCGACCGGCTTATTCCAAACATCATGTAGATATAGCTAGTCTGTAGGCTGTTAAATCTTGAGCAAAAGAAGAGCTGCCTGCACTGCTGTAACATTAAATCAAAGCAAGATCAAAGCTACAGCAATCACAGCCTTTGTGCATTGTCTTTGCAAAACCAAGCGATACACATCTTGCACTCGTTATAATAAAGTTTAGAAGACTTAAACCTAAGCGATTTCTTGTATTTATATGTCAATGGCATGATATGCGGACTACCCACCGAATATCACCGATGTAGTACTCTTCACGCTTCAACCTCATGCAGAAAGTGGCAAGACTCCGCGCATCTAGTCCAGGTTCGATAGCTGCTAACGCGCATGCCTCATGGTCCCAGTCATGCGGCGAACACTTGCCGCTTCTGACAACGAAACTGGGCATGGCCTAATGGCCTACTTTAGCAAACTAGGAAGGCGGCGGTGGTTGTTTTACCAGGAAATTTGCAGCGCTCAGCAAGAGAGCCAGGCGTGTAGCGGTCCACGGCCTATGCAGTTGAAGCAGGTATACGTGTCCTTCTTTCAAGTAAAGAAAATTGCCTAAGAAACACGATAGAAAAACGTACCATGTCGGTTGCGTTCAAATAACGCACCGGCAGGGGCACTAAAATATGGTTGGACCGTATCATGCGCCAAAAATATATATTTAATGCCACTCCTCCCTTCTAATCATGCTATATCGGCCAGAAGACGTGAAAGATTAACGCTCTCTCACCAGCCTTCCTCCTTTTTTGTCTTTCGATGGCATTATCTGAGGCCCTGTTTGTTTCTTTTAATATCTTAGGGCGAAGGCGTTGCATTTCGAAAAAAACTAAGATACTGGCCTTGACACACTACAAGAGCATTAACTGTTTCGCCACAATTATTACAAAGGTATGAACAACCTCATTGGTACCAAAAGTCTCAGTTGCATAGTAACGTTACAGTTTGGTGACGAAATTAATACAGACGAAAAGTGGCGAAACATCATCGATGACGACCATCAGTAATGCCGGATAGTAAGATATTCGGTATATTTTGAAAAAAGAAACAACCCTTGTGTTTAGCCATGATAAAGGTTATTGGCGCACCACTTTGATAAGACAGCACTTTGATAAGACAGATACTAGCGAAAACTTTCAACTGAATTTTAAGGAGGAAGCTCCAATTTTGCGGCCAGCCTCTTTTGCTAAGTATTCATTTTTAATGGCGAACGTGCTTTCTTTTACGTTATCTCTACGTTGTGTAAGTGGTTCTCTGAAGCGTTCTACCGGCCTTGAGCTGAACTGTTCCCATAATTATACGAACCTCAGCGCTTGCCTCGTTACACGAAAAGCGCGCAACATACACTTGGGTCGTAGCAAAAAAAATAACTGAAGAGACTAAGAAAAATACTGAAGTAAGTAACTACGGTTGCAGCCGCGGTTCTCAGCGTTGCGTTCTTCTAGCCTTCCCTCTGCGCTTCCTATATTTTTCCTGACAACACACCCTGTCTCTTTTTCACCGTCGCTTTTTCTTTTACTACCATCGCATTCCACGAACATATATTTACTTCAGTTCCTGCGCCATTAACCTTCTTTTCTTGAAGTTTAATAATTTCATTCGGTGTGTCGATTAACGTCGTGATGTAACCCGCTGAACCACCAAGTTCCGTCAAAATTTTTTCCATCTAGTTGTTTCTCCTATATATACACATGTGAAAAGCATGAACAACTTTCCCGTGCATTGACCATTTTATTTTTTATACCATTTTCTTTCTGTTATTGAAGTGTACCGTTTAGTTTTAGAGTTACTCAGAACGACAAGCAATATCTTTCCCGTACCTCACCTCCCCCCCCCCCCCCCCCCCGCCCCGGTCAGCAACCCCTCACCGTCTCTCTTTCCTCGCTGCTTAAGCTCGCTTTTTTGTTAAGTTAAAAAAAAAATACAAACAAAATGTCAGCGAAAAAAATTCCTACCAAAAAGGAACAAAAAATAATTATTGACCGAAGCAACCTTTTCTTCCCGTTCGCCAGAAAGTATGTCAGTCCGTCATGGTGGAAAGAGTATGACATGTGGAAAGATAAAGGGTTAAGGAGAAAAGGTGGCAGCTAAATCTGAAAAAACGTGCGTACGAGCACCATCGGTCATGTTCGTTCACCAGTTGCTGCCCTGCAGCGCTTTATATGTTTGCCTAGATATTACGAAGAGGGAACGAAACGACGCGGTAAAAAAAAACAAAGGCATCGTGTAGCGAGTTGCGTTTGCCTTTCTCTCCCCCCCCGTCTCTTTTTATTTTGTTTTCATTTTTCTCTCTCTTCCTAGTAAACGTGTGTCAGCAAAGAGCACACTGACGCAAGCGCGCTTGAACGATGGAAACTCAAGGGGATATAAAAGGCCTTCATCTTCAGACCATCCCGCCAATTTGGCATCACAAGCGGTGATTGCCGCGATGCGAGAAATGAGAACTCTGAACACAAGGAGTAACAATAACAATACTGTAGGCACGCGTGATACTTCTTTCTTCTCTCTATCTTGTTCTCCCTCTCCGTCCTTAACCTATTCCTCCTGTTCGAGTTATTGCCCCGCAACACGCGCAAGAGCTTGCTCGGCATACGTCGAGTGACTTTCTTAACGGCGTTGATGTTCGGCCGCACATGTACACATGTAAGCTCAAATTCAGTGACATTGATGAGAGGAGCTTAAAAGTTGCTTGCGTGTAATACAGAGCGTATGTTCTCAGTTAAGAATGCTACCTGCGTAAATATTTTCGAAGACACGAAGAGGGATGTTCAGCGCCACACCACTTTTGCGATCCCGCACTTAAGGATAGTACAACTTCACGTGCTTCTGCGCAATGTTGTGAACTCACTGAGCCATCACGGGAATGCACGTACCACAAAGCGCCCTGGCTAAATTTAATGATGATGTATAGTCTTTAGCGGCCCAAGTATCAGTTTCGCTAAGTTTAATTCAGATGAAAAAGCAGAGTTAAAAGTAACCATGATAAGGCTTGATGATACTTGATGTTATTGTGTTAAGGAATGATTTGCTTAAGGCAATATTTATTTTTAAAAACTGGCAAGTTCCCATGCACCTATGTTTGGGATGAGATAGAGATAGAGAGCGGTGGTTCCTTTAATGAGTGACAGTGTGGTTTGAATGCCAGAACTCCAAGCATGAACTCGAGATTACATGTTTAAGAATTAGGCTATACCTGTAATTAACAATACCTTCACCCTCTGAGTATAACTAGGGGTAGTAGTCGTGATGCGCAACCGGATTCGGCGACATGTTCGTTTGTGAGAGGCGCCACGCCGTCGCGTGCTGCTTGCTTAGCAAGGTGTGTGCCGGGGGAGAGCAGGCCCTTTCTTGTTTGTAGTGTTTTGTAGTCTCCTCATAACTAAACGTGCGGTCTCTCTCCGTCGCCGGGCATCGCGGTGCGCCTATTCGGCCTGCCAATTCTCGAGCCAAGTCATGCGTGATTTCGTTCCCGCGGAGGAGGGGGGGGGAAGAAGTGAGCAGGCGCCCATATAATATGAACAACGCACTCGCCGTGATGGTTAGCTAGAACTTTTAGCACTTCCGGAGCCACGCTTCGCTTAGCAGTTTTAATTTTCCTGCTTATGATCAACCACCCCACTGTCACGGCTGAAATACTTATTTGTCCATTGTGTTAAACACACACTTGTCTAATTTTCGTCTTCGGAATGCAAAAAAGAAATCTCAAAGAAAACCACTGAATTATTGCACCATATCTATTACTCAAGAAGAGCGAATATATCTATCAAAATCGAGTGGCCGAGTTCACAAAATGTTTTTGTTCGTAAGTGCTCCCTGTTATTGGCCAGCAGCCTTCGCTAATGAGATGCGCAACATCGCGATTGGTCGCATACGTCTTATACGAATGATTCTAGCGTAAGATATTTCTTGAATAAGAGCCCAGCCGTCTGCAATGAAAACTTCAGTTTGGTAGAACTTTCACTCGCCGTCTTTTACGGGGGCACGATATGAGGGAGTTGTAAGACGAAGACAGGGTCCAATCAAATGCGCTGGATTCAAAGAAAAATATACACGTTTGTAATACACAAAGGAAAGAAGCGGTTGGCTTAACAGCAGTGAAGAAGCAATGGTGTACTTTGGTGAAATGGAGCACTGGAAGACCAGCTTCATTCAATGTCCACTAAGTTCTGTCTTCGATCGAAATTCGCTTCAGAATGAGAGCCACTCAGAACCGGCTGCTATGCAGCGAAGCCGAATTCAATAAGTTTTGTTTTGAAAGTTCACACTGACCCACCTCATTTGCTATTGATATACGCAGCATCATGGTCAGCCGAAGTTTTCGCTTACGAAGAACACATGTGTCAGAATCATTTGCGAATACGTATCAAGAAATGTAGCTCAATTACTGATCATCATAGGGAAAAACACCGACGTTTGGTTACATTGCACAACGAACGTCGGACGCACAAACATTGCGTGACAAGTTCCTATAATAGTCTGAAGTAGCACTTGGTTGATGCATGGCTGTTCTATGCTCCAAGTGATGCGACAAGAGTATTACACTGTTACATATACCTGTACAAGGTTTCCTGTGGAGATGGACATTGGAAGGAATAAGAGGCATTACTCGGCGACGGCCTTTCACATAAGATACTTAGGAAAGAGAAGTCTCATGAATATGAGGTGGCCTCATTTCTGTCGGAAGTAGACACTACAGCCAGTGTTTAAAACGTGCATTAACGTGCACGCAAGTGCATTACGAATTATCTCTGGCGATATCATTGATCACTGCAAAAAAGAACGCTTCTTTCATTCTATACCCTCGAAGTCCTTACTCGCTTTCATCACTTTACAAATGTACAACTGCAAGTGCTAGTCACATATCTCCCAAACGGTGCGTGTGTGTGCATGATTGCCTCTTGAGCACTGCATCCTAAGCTCTAGGAAGCTGAGGACACAGGCGGTAGAAAACAGCTGAGAATAGGGGTTGAGAGGCAAATGGCGAAGGGATAATCACGGTAAAAAAAAATATGTTCTCGTGGTTGCAGTAAAGAGGCAGGCAAAGTGACGTATACGATAGGAAAGGGATACGTCTCTGCAACAAACACTGCATGGTTGCGGGAGAGAAGGAGGGAAAAATAATTAGATATGTGCTCACGATTAGGGCTACGCCTGTGTGTGCTCAGCGAAAGAAAATCGACGCGACCTTCTACCAAACAGCCCTGTCCTTGTCCTCCACGTTCTTCCCCGCTTCGTCGCAGCCCACCACCATTTTTTTTTCGGTTCTAGCTTTTCTCGGCGGTGGAGGCCTTCACCCGTTTCGTCGTTCTCGATACCATATCTCCTCTACCCTCACCTTGTCCTCCAGGCTCCAGCTTTCTCTATAGACATTTATCTTATATTCGCCCCCTTTCTGCTGCAAAATTGGTTTCCTCCCTTCTCGATCAGGTTTCGATTCACTCTTTGGTTCGCAACACGAAGGCAATGGCTTGACGGTCGGGGTTGCGCTGTATCACTTTAGGCTTCCGAGAGGGGTTCGTTTGTAGAAGCTTCTCCTCGGCGGCTCAGATTGCTTTAGGGATCCTTGGGAACTCTCGCAGCTTCTTCTTGGGCAACCCTGGTGCCCTCTTTTCGATCCCCTTCTTGTATTTGTCTGCGCTCGAAACATCGTGTGTGTGTGCGCGCGATAACCCAATTTGAGACGGTAAGTTCCTGCGGTAGAGCAGCCCGTGGCAAATAGCGGGGAGCCGCAGCGATGCGGTGAAAACGAATGCGGGCACAGCGCAGGTTGCGATAACTGAGCAGACAGCTTGCTCCTGTGTCGTTATACGCTCACGGGCGCCTTATACGGAGCGCAGAACATGGGCACTTCGTTGAAGCGAGAAAAACGGGTAAGTGCTCCTGCCGCCAATGGCTCCCACATTCGCCCGCGGGTTTCCGTTGTTATGGTGCCTGCGCTAAAGATCTCGGCGTTTAGGCAGCCCTAAAAAAAGGCGCATTAAGATTTACGGGTCATGCGGGTCTTTTCGCTGACTCTGATGCTAAAAGTGTCTGCGTGCTGCCCGTGTTTCCTAAACTACACGTGCTGTCATCGCAAATTGCTTTCGGACGATGCCTTTATATTGCAAAAGGGGTTATCACTATCAATTTTATGTTTTGCACCCACGAAGAAAAAAACTGTAATTTCTCTTTAAAATACGATTACATGTGATATAGTGGGCAGAAGCTTCCCTTTTTCAATCTATGCCACAGTTGCCTGTTGAACCATTAAAAAGCATATCACCTGAACAAAATAAAGAAAGCGCATTTGGGCTTCATCAAACGAGAAAGCTGGAGGAGTTGCACGTCTATTGTTATATATGCTGCACGCATGTGTTAGTGGTTTGAGTGAGTTAATAGCATTACAGAAATGCAGACACTCCACGCACAACCCGAGCGACAATAGTAAAGGACTGACAATCACCCTCTTTTTGGCTGCCCTCTGGGTTTCATCGTCCTGCTTATGCGCAACGTGCCTGCAGGTATGGTACGCCGCATACATACTTAAGGAGAAGCATGATTCTGATCACGTATTGTTTGCAAGGGGGCTCCACTTAGTATAACCGCCCGACACGTTCTCGGCCAACCCAGGTGTCAACGAACAAAGGGTATGTGCCTGTTTTTTTTTCTCGATCTTCTTTCTGCTACACATTCTGGACCAGTCGCTACGTGCGCGATCGGCCCATCCAAGTGTCGCCTTGCAGTAGAAACGTGGCACTTCCTTTAGTGATTCTTTCTGTGCACGCCTTATGTTTCGTACTTCTTTCTGAGGCTTTATTATGAGCGTGCAAATATGTACACAGAGTGATGATAACTTTCATGTGGCCGGGCCTTTTTTGAATACACACGCTGCAGCTTTGGAATAATTCTGGGACATGTCTATTTAGAGCACGAGAGTTGCACTGTGCGTGGCAAGAGACATCTCTTGCCACGAACGTTTCCCCTCATTCCACGAAAAAACACAGAACAATGTCTATTGGAGTTGGCTCAGAGCTTGCATGCTTCATAGTGTCACACCTTGGACCACAAGCATCGTTTCGTTCAAGTGTGGTCTGCCCCTAAACCGATAATTAAGAAGATCACGTGATTGACAAGTATACTTAAGAATGAGTTGTGCCATGTGTGTCAGACAAGTATCCTTTCGTGATCCAATTACGCTGAAGTTTAAGCATTACAATTTACATCTCTCGAAAAAGCAGCGTTGCGGCTCTTGATATGCGCTGTAGATATTTTAGACATTTATTTGGGTTTTGCGAGAAGTATGCGTAAAACTGACTTAACGCGGCGTATGGCGAACAGTTTGTATATCTATTTTGCCTACTCTTCGCCGCGAGGAGCAATGTTAATTCTCTGCCTACAGCAGCTTCCCATGCTTTGTCAACTTCACGTTTTGTCAGTAACCGCGTTTCCATAGCTGATCCCACATTCATGGTTGAACGAAAAATCAAATTACCATGTAACAAATAGACGACTGTTCTTTATTACCACGTAACACATAATTTGATAAGCACGAATCACACATTCAATGAAAGTGCACAACCAGGAGGAAAACAATGAAAGTGTTATAATCACGCCGACGTAATGCTTCAACTGCTTAGAAGTTGGACCAAGGGAGGATAGCCTGACACGTATATCATCATAATGTTATAAAATATCTGGTTTTGATTGATTCTGATGGGTCGACCACATTTCAATAAAAATCGCGGTGGAGGAATCATTACTGTAGTGCATGCTAACTCGAAGTCGCCTCGAGTATGCGAATGTTTTTTTGGCTCCCTCTTTTAGCGAGCGACGGGGACGCGTTCGGCCTCGGTCACAGCGATTGTCACGTTCTATAAGCAGCCATGTACTTGAATTATTACAATGTGCTAACTGGTGTGTTTGGAGAAGCACTTTGCACGTGACGTCTTCCGCAAAGGTTCGCGTTTCTTAGCATATGTGTGTAGACGGTGTATAAAACAGCGCAAGGAATCGCGCAAAAAAAAAAAAAAAAAAAAAAAAAAAAAAAAAAAAAAAAAAAAAAACACGACGCACGCGCAGCAAGGAGTGCGAAAGAATGGAAAACCGTGCTTCCGTTGCTGCGGCAAACCTGGCTGATCGATGCATTCGATGAGCGTAACCTCCTGGAATGCGTCGAAAAAGCAAGAGCGAAGGAAAGAAGAGGCGGAGAGCGATGGCCGTATAAAATCTCCTGCAAGCCGTTTTATGTGAACAGTATACCGTGTACTGTGACGTAAGATCTATTTTTACGTGAGAACGCTGGATATTGTGAAGCGGTGCTAAATGTTATTTCTGTAACGTCTGTCTAAAAAGTATATTTGTGCATTTTTAATAAAGCTTAATTTTGCAAAGGTTACTTTTGCATAGCGTTCATTTTATAAATACACAAGTATTTAAACGTGCGCACCTTTGGTAAACGTTACCGTGCTTAGAGTTATAGAATGTGGCCTCGTGCGCATCGCCTTCTGAATGGCTCGCCTATATAGTTTCGGTTCCCGGTACAAGCCTCAACCGTGCCGTAAGGGAACGAACGAATGTTCGAGCAACATTGGCCGTTACAAAGTATCCCAGAATGCCTACTGTAAGTACAGTTGCTAAGTGACCCATACGCCATAATTACTCCTTTTGCGAATCAGAGGAAAGCCCACTACGCGTCCTTAAGGCAACGCGCGAACCTACGAACCTGTTCACTTCGTTGATGCTTTTGCTAACTTTTTTATTTGCATAGTTCCTGCAACGCCGTAGTGGCATTACTGCAGGGGGGTGTACATACAAAGTCAATATAGTTAATGACATTTCATTGACAGTACTCAATAAGAGAATGCAGAATATGCCTTGGACTTCCGAAAAGCGCATCCTCAGCAGCGACTGTTGCCATCGCTCGTGAACACCCTATCGCAACATATATTCGCGTCGATGCTTTAAGAACGCACATTAAGACAGGCCACCTGGATTCCATCGCACCACCTCGCCTCCCTTCCAACTTCCAGGCCACACTCTGCGTTCAGCACTATTATTGCTTCGTATCGCATGGTGATTCCCGAGAATTTCACGCCCGCAGCAAGGCCACCGTTACCGTTGTGGTGTCTACATCCACTGGAAGCCCTGACAACCATTCCCGGAATACAAAAAGAAAAAGCAGTCGTCAATTTTGGCCCTAAAACAAGCCACACTTCTGTTCCTGCATGAAAAACACAGCGGACGCATTCACATTTACACGGACGGTTCAGTTTCTTCTGCAAGCTCAGCAGGGGCAGTGGTCATTCCCGAGAAATCCGTAACCTTAAAATTCAAAACATCGCATTTGACATCATTAACGGCCGCCGAACTCACCGCCATCCGTGCTGCTCTAGAGTTCGTAGTTGAAGAACCGCCACAGGCATGGTCAGTCTTTTCCGACTCTAAAGCAGCCCTTCAGTGCATTATGTCGCCATATCGTCATGGACCAAACGAACAGTTAGTCGCTGACATAAGACTACTTCACCACCGGGCTGTAGAGAAGCAGCACAACGTAATATATCAGTGGATACCGGGCCATTGCGGTATCTACGGAAATGACCTTGCAGATGAAGCCGCCCGATCTGCTCATGATGCTCTCCAATGTGCAACGATACCATTATCGAGAACGGACGCCGCTACGAGGCTTCGTTCACTTGCACGGGAACTGACACTGACACAGTGGAACTCGACGGAATTTACCAACGCCCGTCTTCACAACTTGGACCAAAATCTACAGCTCCGTCTTCCGTCAGGAATCACCAGAGCCGAGGAGACGCTCTTGCGCCGCCTGTGGCTCGGAGTGGCCTTTACGAAGGCTTATTCGTTTCGAATCGGAATGGCCAGCAGCCCGACATGTGACAACTGTGGCTGCGAGGAGACCGTCGCCCATCTTCTCTGTGACTGTCCTCGCTTCAGGGCGCCAAGGAAAAAACTTAAAAAGGTGCTAGATGGACTGGACAATGGCCCATCGCCGGAGGAACGGGTCTTAGGACACTGGCCGAGTCCGTCCTCGGCACGCAAGGCATTGAGAGCTTTGTTGCGCTTCTTGCGTGCAACTGGTCTCAGAGACAGACTCTAAGCAATGTCGTTTATCGTATTAGTGCTTTCTTTTCTTTTTTTTTTCTTCTCCTTTTTATAACATCTCTTTTCTGTCATCTTTTATTCCCCTTACCGCCTTCCCCAGCACAGGGTAGCCAGCCAGTCTGAGAACTGGCTAACCTCCCTGTCCTTCCTTTTCTCCTCTTCCTCCTCCTCCTCCTAATTAAAACAACATATAGCAATAGCAGCACGCTAACAAAATTTTAGTACATTATGGCACAAGACACACAGGTATAAAAGGTGCAATACACATGTCACAATTCACAACGACGAGAAAAAAGCACTGTTGTCACTCAATTTTACTATATCTTCAGATAGTTTGTTCCATTCTCTAATTGTTTTTTAAAAGAAGGAGTTGGCAAAACTAGTGGTTCTGAATGAGTATTCTTGTATTTTATGCGTGTGTTGGCATCTTTTAGAACGCGATATGTTGGTGTTAGTAGGTATTGCACCCTATCAATTCCTGTTTGATTATAGTATATGCTATGGAAAAGTTTTAATCGAAGCTTCCGTCTTCCACACTGTAGGGTTTCCCAATGTGGCCTTTAACTCTGAGACACTAGCAAATGGGTCGTAGTTTTTGCTGACGAATCGGGCTTCCTGGTTTTGAACTTTTTCTATCGTTTCAGCAAGATACTGTTGAGCCGGGTCCCAAATGACGCAAGCGTAGTCAAGTATTGGTCTTACATGTAGGAAGTAAAGCGTTTCTTTTACCTCTTCTGTTGCACAATGAAAATTTCTACGAATAAAAAACAACATTCTACTAGCCTTTAGGATCATTTGATAGAGATCAAAATATGTCTGAGCGTTTTGTTATGGCTAAGCCTTCAAACACCCCCGCGTTGCCCAATTAACATGTTTTGACGCCTGGCGCGATTCTACGCTTTTGACACGCAATATTACATGCGTTAAAGACACTCCTCCCACTACATGACATTCATATAATGTTTTTTTTTTATTTTGCGCCGCACTTTCAAGAAATATCATAGCTCTGTGGTAGAATACCTGCTTGGCACGAAGACGGCCTGGGTTTGATTCTCACTCAAATCTGCACATATTTAAATGCGAAGCATTTCTTAGCGGACTGAAGACACTTTGAGCGTTTCTATCTACGTATCTATCTAGCCGCGAACCTCTGGGTGCTCTCGTGATCCCCTCCTTAACTTGGGGTAGACCAAAATTAGTATGGGAGGGTAAAAGAGTTTGACAAATACGACTGCCTGGTCATGACGCCAATATCATGAAAATCCCGTCACGTACGTCGCCCAACGCTTTCCTCCAGACACGTGTGTCACATACCCAAATGCCACGTGACGCAGTATACGGGTATGCGCCACAGGTTTTTGACAGTTATGTCTACCAAGGAACGGCTCAGCGATTGGTAATTTAAATGCGAAAGCGTTAAGACAAACTGACATCGGCTGCGGTGACCCGATGAATGCAAAGAATAAATATCGGGGTCCCAGCAGGAATCTAACCCAAGCATTCCGCCTGGTAATCAAGTATTCTCACACAGTCACTCCAGTTCTCGAAACTGCTTTTGAAAAAGACCCTAATGTTCGTGAAATGTCAGTTGTGGTTGCAGTATTGGCCATCTAATTTTATAAACATTACATATAGACCTGTGCGCCGGACCCAAAATCGCCGGCGGCGTAGCGCCGGTGTTTCCACCTCCGGCGGCGGCGCGTCAACGGCGCGGGGTTCATCGGATGGGCGGCGGCGCGGCGCGTGGTTGGGGGTAGATTCATGATTCAAGAGTTTGTGGGGATAGAAGTTTGTCTCTTGAATTTTGAAAACAAAAACTGTTTTCCCGAAAGGGCGAAGCAGGAAATGCGACAGCAACATCTAATGTTATAACAAACTAAGGCTACCAGCTAACTCTTTTTCATCCGATCTAGCGAAGCTGCAAAACACTGGTGGATGGGAATACGGCCGCTCTCGGGAAAAAGTAGTTCTCATGCAGTTTGTCGTATCAGTGGTCACCGCACGACGCGGTGAGATGACAGCGCGCAGAAGGGTATACGAGACGCGTTTACTGATGCCTGCCGAGATAGCGCGCGCGCCAGCGCTCGCGACCGCGCCCTTATAGTCCAAGTTCACAGTTGCGGATATCGAGCCACCATTCCATATCTCCTCAACACTTATTTCTTCATAAAGCACGTGTACAATTGGAGCACTAAGCGTTGAGCCCATCAGAATTTCGAGCTTGTTGGCTGCACTCTGTTATTTCGCCTTGCGTAATCGGAAACTCGCAAAACAGTGCAAAATAAGTTCATCGCGCACGGTAATCACGCGAGGTGAGGAAGAACGGGTGGGCAAATGCACGGCAAGGCAGGGTAGGAGACAATTCGCAACTGATATTTCTCGTATATGGACCAATAGAAAGTATTTGCTCTAATCATGTCACGTGAATCACCGTTCTGGCGTAATGCCAAGGGAGGATACTGCGCTCGATATTGTATATTCAGATGCTGTACTGGGGCCGTTATAAAGACAGGGTGCGCAAACACGGACGCAAGAAAGTAGTCCAGACACTGCAAACGCCGCCACCTGAAAAATCGCACAGCGGCGGAAAAGAAGGATGAATGGATGGATATAACTTTATTGAACGTCCGGCAAGTTTTAACGCGACCCGGGCTTAGGTGTCCCACGGGGGGCACGTCAAGGCTAGTCAAGGCCTTGCCTCAACGCCGCCTCACGGGCTTGCTGGACTGCCCACGTTTGCATGCTGAGGTCTGAGCTGCGCAGAGCGGTGGCCCACCTCGACGACAGGGTCTCCGGAGTAACGGTCATCATTCGGATAATTAACACCTTTGCACCAGTGCATGGTGCCAAACCTGAAGGAAGCGTGGAGTTGGGCAGCCTTCTTTGTTTCTCTTCGGTTCTTTTTTTCCTTTCTTTCCTCTTCTCTTTCGTTCTTTTTCTCTGTTTCCTTTTTTTTTGTTTTTTTTCTCAATGTTTACTGATTTCTTCCTCTCTCTTCATTTATTTATTTCTCTTTCTTGCTCTTTCTATTCTTCCTATTTTTTTCCCTTTCTTTCTCTCTCTATTTTTTGCTTGATTCCTTTTCTTCTATTTTTATACCTGGCTTTGCCGGCGTTATGCCAAGCGACGACAGCATACGACAGCATACGACAACCCGAGCCCCTAAACTGCTCCGCACTTAACATCATCATCAATGTGCTCGAAGAACTAGAGGAAGAAGACTTCTTCTTGGCGCGAGCGGCACTCAATATGCGACAGATTGCTATACTATTTGTGGTTCTTCCTGCGTTACGCCAAGCTACGACAGCATACGATGACAGCATGCGATGACTGCATACGACAGCCCGGGCCCTTAAACTGCTCCGCACTTAAAACACTTATGTGCGCATTCCCGGTCAAGAGGCGATACCGATCAGTCAGTTGCGCGTGCTGGTCAACGTGAGAGATAACTGGTCACTCTCTTGGCTTCACCCTTGTGTTTTCAGGCCGTGTCTTTTTAACATGAATACCTACCAATTAGCTCAGCTATCGGTTATCGTGTTTCATTGCCTTTGCTTCTTTATTTATTTATCGACTTACTCGAGTAAAAAAAAGTAAGGAAAAAAAAGTGCATTAAACCATCGATATATATTACTTATCTATTTGATTTATCTATGTACAATGCAGTAGCCCCGAAACTCCACGAATATGCTATCCAGCGAGTTGGATCGTCTCCCTTTAAGGCTGTAGGACGCCGCAGCGTTGAGGTCAGGCAATACTCTTGAAACTTCTGGAGGAAAGAAATATATGTACGACAACTTCCGGGGAGCTATTCTCGATGTGACCATCTGAAGAAGATGTTCACAGTCTATTTCGGCAGAGCGCTGAAATGGACTGTGGAAAAGCGGTTGGCCGTGATGTTTGCTCTTGACCACGTCGATGCGTCCACCACGGTGGTGTAGCGGTTAGGGTGCTCGACGACTGCTGACCCGAAAGTCGCCGCTTCGATCCCGGCCGCGGCGGTCGCAATTCGATGGAGGCGAAATGGCAGAGGACCGTGAACTGTGCGATGTCAGTGCACGTTAAAGAACACCAGATGGTCAAAATTTCCGAAGCCCCCCTACTACGGCGCCCCTCAATCATACCGCGGTTTTGGGACGTTCATCACCAGATATGATATATATATATATATATATATATATATATATATATATATATATATATATATATATATATATATATATATATATATATATATATATATTGTAAGCACAATATTCACAGCATTTGTCCTTCATCTTCGTCACCTGTATATAATCATCATCACTGTGAGCGTCTTCTTCATTCGAAAGGTTGGTTAGGCGACTCTGTCGAATAAACGTCGTCCAGACCACAACGGTGCTGCTGTCTTGCAGAGTGGTGGAGGTGCGGGGTACGTCGGGTGGAGAAGACGGGGAGAGAGAACGTGCTGGAGGGCGCTGCTGGAACTGGCTAGGAGATGGGGTCGAATCCCTTTCGTAAGCGTCGTAGCAGCGGCGTTCGTCCTGCTGGCGTTTGCGGCAAAATCGTGAAATATGGCCCCGAATGCCACAATAGTAACATGTAGGGCGAGACGAGCGCCAGGGGCCATAAAACGCAGGAGGAGCTGGGACAGGCGAACGTGGTGCAAAGGCTGCTAAGGTGGGCTGCGCAGGAACAGGATGCGCGTGCTGAACCAAGGCAGGTGGCATGGCAGCGATTTGCGCATACGTCGCGGGCGGTGTTGGTGGCGTCGGAGTGTCGGATGTGAGAGCGCAAGCCATGGATGACAGCTCCTCTTTGATGATGTCGCGCAGTCCTGCAGACGAGGACTGAGGCCGAGGGGCGGGTGCACATGACAACCCTTGCGCTTGAAGCTCCTCGCGAATCAGAGTGCGAATCAGCGTACGCAAATCCGCATCCGAGGAAGGCCGGACGTCACCGGCGTCTGGGTGCAATCGGATGGCTTGCAGTGCATCAAGATGCTTTTGACACTTTGAAACGTGGCCTCACGTCTGAGCCAGTGCATTGCCATTTCGATGACACCGCACCTACTCTCCTTCATACTGACGCCAGCGGGCATGGACTCGGCGCTGTACTTTTGCAACGACATGAGCGGCCTGGCGAACGCGTGATCGCATACGCAAGTCGTACCCTCACAGCAGCCGAGAAAAACTACACCATCACCGAGCAGGAGTGTCTCGCTGTTGTCTGGGCCATGCAGAAATTTCGACCTTACCTCCACGGCCGCCACTTCACCGTCGTGACTGACCACCACGCTTTGTGCTGGTTGTCGACGTTGAAGAATTTGTCTGGTCGTCTTGGTCGCTGGATACTTCGTCTTCAAGAATACGACTTCGACGTTACGTACAAATCCGGCAAGAAACACAACGATGCGGATGCCCTTAGCCGTTGTCCATTACCTTCCTCCTCAAACACACCTGGCCTGTCGTCATGCGCGAGCGACCCCGTCGACGCGTCTTCGTCACATCATTCGCTCGCCGCTCTAAATGTGCTTTCTTCCTTCCGCAACGAGACGTTTGCGTCTCACCAACGCGGCGACGCTTACTGCGACTCTATATTACAACCCCTTCACGGCTCGTCTCGTCCTCCTAACGCCCGCGCCCGTCGACAGTTGCAGGACTTCAAGATTGAAAATTCAATCCTGTACCGCTTTGTATTCCACCCCGAAGAACAGCGCTGTGTTCCCGTCGTTCCTCGTTCTCTAAGACCACAAATTTTGGAAGCATTTCACGACCACCCCAAGGCTGGTCACCTCGGTTTTCAGAAAACCTATGAACGCATCCGCAGTCGTTTCGCCTGGCCTGGACTTTCTACCTGCGTAGCGCAATATGTTGCATCATGCCCGCTCTGCCAGCGCCGCAAGCGACCCACTTCATCCCCGGCCGGACTGCTACAACCTCTTCCTTGTCCTGACGCTCCATTCGAAGTCATTGGGATTGACCTCTACGGACCACTGCCAATATCAGCTAGCGGTAAGCGATGGATTGTCACCGCAGTTGACCACTTGACAAGGTACGCTGAGACAGCTGCACTTCCTTCAGGATCAGCGGAGGACATTGCCACTTTCTTCCTGGAGGCAATCTTTTTGCGACATGGCGCGCCGCGCGTCCTTTTGAGTGACCGCGGCAAGGCGTTTCTCTCGAAACTACTAGAAGACGTTCTCCATTCTTGTCACACCATCCATAAGACGACTTCCAGCTACCATCCCCAGACTAACGGCCTCACGGAGCGCTTTCATCGAACTCTGTCCGACATGATCTCCATGTACATCAACGCCGACCACACCAACTGGGATACCATCCTGCCATTTGTCACCTTTGCGTATAATACCGCTACGCAGCGCACCACGGGTTACTCCCCATTCTTTCTCGTCTATGGCCGTAAACCGACGTCACCGCTCGACGTCTCCTTTTTTGATGTCCCTGTGGCGTCGTCGGCGTCATCGAGTGAGCACCTACTTTCTCGCCTGGCCGCTTGTCGCCACCGCGCCCGTCTCAATACGGAAGCAAGTCAACAAGAGCGCAAGACTCGCTACGATCACGTTCACCGCGTCGTTCAGTTCAATCCTGGAGACGAAGTACTGCTGTGGACCCCAACGCGGATTCCTGGCCAGTGTGACAAGTTTCAGCCCCGTTTTATCGGCCCGTACGCAATTGTCGACCAGACGTCGCCTGTGAACTATCGGGTAACTCCCGTTGTCATGCCTTCCGATGGCCGTTCCCGTGGCACGGAGGTTGTTCACGTGTCACGCTTAAAACCATTCGTACGACGTACAGCACCGACGTAAACAGCGGCCAGGTTGGCCGCTTCCGCGCGAGGGGGGAAATTAGTGTAAGCACAATATTCACAGCATTTGTCCTTCATCTTCGTCACCTGTATATAATCATCATCACTGTGAGCGTCTTCTTCATTCGAAAGGTTGGTTAGGCGACTCTGTCGAATAAACGTCGTCGAGACCACAACGGTGCTGCTGTCTTGCAATATATATATATATATATATATATATATATATATATATATATATATATATATATATATATATATATATATATATATATATATATATATATATATATATATATATATATATATGTGTGCCTGGTGTCACGCATTCGCGACATACCGAAAAACACCGAGTCAACAAGTCACGAAACCCGTGCCGCCTTTAATGCCGGCTGTCGAGTACTCACGGGGAATGTAGCTTTCAGAATGAAAAAATGTTGCGCCGTCTTGAGTAAGGTATTTTATGCTAGAACCAATTGTTTTGTAGCTGATTGCGGAGAGCGCGAAGCACGTGCGACAGCTATCACTTCTTCGTTCTTTCTAGCCTGATTTACGCAATTTCAATGTTCAATAATTTTGTTTTTTTTGGTGTGTACACACCCAGGAGGTGGCACACAACATGTTACATAGTTTTGAAGTGCATTTTTTGTTGCGAGATCGTCATTTTTGCGGCATATCGCGAATTCACGACATACCTAAAAGTATGCATTAAAGTTGCATTTTAGATAATTTAACTTAAGAACCGGTTAAAGCTTGCTATTTAAAGCTCGAAAATAAAAACAGTTTTTATTTAGTTCGGTGGTTTCATAATTCAGGCATTAAAGGCAGTGGCGTAGGCAAGGGGGGGGGGGGGGTTGGGGGGGGTTCAAACCCCCCCCCCCCCCGAAATTTTTCAGTTTTGCTTGCGTATATATTCACGCACACATACAAACACACGCACGAACATACGTAAAGTATGGTTGAACCCCCCCCCCCCGAAAAAAATTTCTGGCTACGCTACTGATTAAAGGGATATATACCACGTCAATGCACCGAACCTGTCAGCACATTCCCAGCGTAAGAAGAAAGTGGACGAAATTTACAGGAACAGGAACTTGTTTGTCAAGTCTAAACTTGCTTATGAATGTGTCCCAGGTGTTTGAGAACCATGTAGGGAATGCGTACCGGCCTTCGCAGGTGCGTAAGACGGGCGGTCGCATTAAACCTAATTCGATAGCTTACCCAATCAGAATTTATGCACAGCCTCCGAGATGTACGCCCAAAAGCGGATGTCTGGGCGCTGCGTTCGTTGCGTTGAAGCGCATTGCGTCCCTCTCATTAGTGTCGAGAGTTGTGAAAGCTTTGTGGCATCAAAATGACGTTCCGGAAGATGATCCGGAAACAGGGAGCGCACTGGTCACCGAACTCCAGCCAATGAGCTGCGGCCGAAATAAACAGTCCACTAGGGGGGACACATCGAGAATAACTCCCCAGCCATAAAAAATGAAACAGGAGCATGCTGGAAACTTTCACCAGAGCTTGGAGCACAAGGGGGGGGAGGGGCGTCGGAGAAGGTTGGTCTGTGAGCCGTTCGCTCGTGAATTTTCTTTTATTTACACATGTGTTCAACATGAAAAAGGAAAACAAACAAGAGCATGATGGGAATTGTGACACGAGCCCGAAGCGGTAGTGGCTTCGGAGGAGGTTAACTTATGGATGCTATAGGCGTGCTCTCGACTATATTTTCCCTCTATGGTTGAAGCACATTCCGTTCCTCTAATTTTAGTCAAGGGTTGTGAAAACTTCGTGACGTCACAATGACGTTGAAGAGGAAGAATCGGAAAGAGGGGGGCACGCTGCTGGCCGAGCTTCCTCCAATCAGCGGCGGCTGAAATGGAGAGTCCATTACACCGACACATCGAGAAAAAGCTTGCCAAGAGAAGTGATGTATTTTATGCCCCGGTTCCCTGTTCGGGTTAAAACGAAAGGCTACCGGCGGCGCGCCGAAGATATTGCGCGGCGGCGGCGGCGGCGGCGGCGGCGCGGTCACTCTGAAAATCTGAAAATTTCGGCGGCGGCGCGATCGGCGTGAGCAAAAACAGGCAGCGGCGGCGGCGCGGCGCGGCGGCGCACAGCTCTAATTACATATGTAATCCCATGATACAACCGTCACGTCGGGTTAACGTCAATTGCACTTAAATGCCATCCACTGAAGTTCATTTATGTAGCACTGTCAAGGGCTATCCTC
Organism: Rhipicephalus appendiculatus; assembly: GCA_030522465.1. Lineage (NCBI taxonomy): Eukaryota > Metazoa > Arthropoda > Arachnida > Ixodida > Ixodidae > Rhipicephalus > Rhipicephalus appendiculatus. Next base: position 21,303 of record JALIZH010023099.1, read on the forward strand.
GCTAGCACAAGCGTTACATATCATCTTACCGCTTCTGGTGTTGGTAATACCCATGTTGCTGTTGGCATCGTTGCGCAACTTTAAACAACTGGTTATATAAAAGAAAAGCGGCTACTCAACATATGTCTGTGCGCACAACATTTGTACATATATTTAGCATGATTTCGTAACGTTTCGCTCAATAAAGCACTGAACCGCGGTCACCATCCCTCCGCATGCATCTCATAACTGCTAATCCCATGGTACGTGGGATCTGCCGAATTTTTATTGGTTATTTTATTTGCACCATTCTCGATTTTTCAGTTACTCACATGATGATGAGTTTCCTCTCACAACCAACGACGCCTACACCAACGCCGACACTGGAATTTTTTGCGAAACGAGCTCTTTTAACGCTATCGCGTAAAAACAGTTGAATTCATTTGGCATGTACACAGGAATCAGAAGGGCCATTTCGCGAGCACCTCGCGTGCTTGTGCTCTCTTCCACACTTTCGTTTTCAAAGACGATTACCGCTTTCTTACGCTCGTCTCTCCAAGGAACCATGTTCTTTAGCTATGAGCGGAAAGAGGAAGGAAATCATTGTTCGGATTTTTCGCTGTGGTTCCTGTTTTTGCGACTTCGCCGTAAGTTCTGAACAACTATTAGTTTTTTTTTCACTTCCACGCGCAGTGGAATCGTCTTTACTTGTCGATGTCCTTATGGTGCCTTCGTGACTGTTCCAGCTATATTTTCATGGCCTTTTCATGGTGTGAGGCGACGTATGTAGTGCTTTACGAGCTTGAAAAGTCGATGAGCGCTGGCAAACGACGGACATAAAGCCCAGGATGGCTGCTATCAGCTCCAGAAAATATCTCACTTGCTTCGCGCTTACAAGTGTTTCTACTCCGTGAGGATGAGAAGGTCGTTGTGTAAAAGCAATAGAAGGTTCAGCCATGGCGTGCCGAAGTGTTCAGTTGTTTCAAAGTTAGTACATGAATCCGCATCCTGTCACCTGAGTCCTGCTGACGCTTGTTAAAGCGGAACACATCAGCAAACGATTGTTTCTCGCGTATCTTCGATCAAAACGGAGAAAAAATGCTTGCGAGCAGCGAAGGCAATATCTAGAGCGGAAGATCGTGTTAGTAGAAAACTAAAAACTACACGTGTCTCAAATAATAGAGTGTCTAAAATAGAGCAAGCTATTGTCTGGCAGCCCACAGATTTCGCAACTTTTACATCCAGATTATAGGCAGTTTTAGGACGGCGTACATAGCATACGTAGCGTCCGAAGCGACGTTACGACGTAAGAACGGCATTTTTCGCATAGAAGGCGTACGCAAAACTTGTGCACTACACTATTCTGCACATACGAATTATGCTAAACGCGGTGCTCTTACGTAGGCGTCGCCATTATGGAGGATACGCACGCAGTACTAAAACATAAGATAATGCCAGATGAACAACGAAGTACCCCGCCCATTCGTATTTCCTCAACTGTACTTCTGACTAACATCTACCTTTCAATGGTACGTTCTGTACCTTATTTGGGCCTTGGAATATGTTCTTTGAAAGCCTTGCTCGTGCCTTCCCGAAAGCAATTCTTACATCACGCTGCATACGTATATTAGCTCTACTTTTACAAGTAGGATAACATTTCCGCTGTTTCTTCTGCAATACTTTGTGCTTCAAGAGCTAAACCTAAATTGTGTCACTGGTGTCGCCGCGCAAGGGCCTGCTGGTATACCAAGTATCAAACAATTCATAAAACAATTCTTGGTGCGCTAATTGTCCACCACCGCCGCCACCGGAGTCCGTAAACACTATCGCGCGAAAACGAAAAAAAAAACGAAGTAAATAAAAAATTTTCTGGGTAGCATATATTCGAACCCAGGCCCTCCGCATGACAGCCCAGTAATCTACCACAGAGTCATGGCGTTGCTTGAAAATGCGCTACATACAGGTGTTATGCAGGCTTCATCTCAGAGAAGGAATCGCGTTAACAACTGTAATAGAGTGTTTTGGAAGAATATAACAACCAGGGTCACGCAAAGCGAATTGCGTGATGGGTGGGTCGTTGAATGCTTCCAACCCATTAAAAAAGGCTCAGCCGCAATTCTTCATCGTCAGCAGCCACAGCATCAATAAAGCGCACGCAATGTCTTACAGGTGTGTTGCGGGTATCACGCTTCTCCGAAGAGTGGCGAATAATGACATTGTTAACGCTTCCCAACTACACAAGAACTATTATTTATGGCGTAGTGGCTACCTGGCAAGTGTACTTGTATTAGTTGCCAAGGGATCACGTTAACATACGCAATATAGCGTGGTAAGAGAGTAAAGTAACGACCGGGCGTCACACAATGAGAATTGGTTAACTAGTGGATCAATTAAAGTTTTGAACCCATTAAAAAGGCTCAGTGAAAGTGGTTCATCGTCATCATCCACCGCGTCAACAAAATGCGCATAATGACTTACAGATGTGTAGCGGCTAGCTCGCTTCTCCGCAGAATAACGAATAATGGCGTAGTAGCTGCTTGCCTACTTCACAAAAATGTTCATGATTTATGGCGTAGTGGGTGCCATGCAAGTGTACTTACATTATTTGCCCAAGAGTGTTTAAAAAGGAAGGGCTCTAGAAAGGCCCCTTTTTCAGCTTTCACTGTGTCTGTGTTGCGCGTTCCGCGCAGGCCTGGTGTTTCATTTTTAAATGCGAATGCATTTCTTAGTCGGGCTATGTCAGGCATCCGGCGTTGACCGGCGGCGGCGTCCGCGCGCCGGCAGGTGTTATCTCTCCGCTCTCACTCCCTCTCCCATAGCAACAGCTGCGGGCGCACGCACTTATCCTCGCCCCTAGCAACCGGAGCAGGTGGGCGGAGTAGCGGAGAGTGAGTGGAGAGGAGGAGCGCGCTCTGGTGCGCGAGGGCGCTCGCATCGCGGGAGCTCGGCGGAGCTATATATGAAAAAAAAGCAAAAAAAAATTTAAAAAATAAAAAAGGAAAAAAAAAAGGCAAAAAAAATTAGGCGCCTTTTCCTTCTTCGAACCACAACCACCATATATAAATGGAGTGAAGCGCGTGCGAAATGCATTCGCATTTCCTCACGATTCCCCTTCGGGGAGGTGGGGGGCATTTTATCACTTGACGAAACATTTTGAAAATTGATGTGCCCAGAAAAGCATCCCAATGAAAAAAGTGAATGGTTATTTAAAAAAAAAAAGCCACTGACTTCGAATCTAATAAATCATGTGAATTCATTTTTTTTTACTATAGGAGAAAACCAAGGTTGAAGAGAATCTAGAAGATGCAGGAGGTTGCTGTAAATAATTATTACTCGAACGTAGAAGACGCAAGGAAGACAGAAATGACAAAAATATCAATAAAGAAAGCAGGGATGCTAACCAAAAGATGTGTTATGCAAGCAAAGAGAAAATGGATGCGAAGAAATTCTGTCTTAGCTTAAGCCGAAAACATGGTGTGCAGAATCGAACGAGCTTTCCTCTGGTGTGTATTCTTTTGAGCTCTTTGCAACAAATAATAAATTAGAGAAATATTTCTTTCGTAATCTCCTTTCCATTTGTTTTTATCCTTCGACTGCATTGAGCTCATGAAGTTGCGTACCGAACAAGTTTTCTCACTTCACCATGGAACCGGCGAGTAAAATATGCATTGCAAGGAAGAATACTAAACCCATACAGCACGGTATCAAGGCCTTCGTAAGAGGCAACGACAATAACATAGCCCTGTTGTAAAGTATAGAGATCAGCGTAATTGTCCCTGAAATAAAAGGTACATTACCGCACAGAAATCGGCAATTACAAAATCGAACCTTGAAGTGAGTGCTATTCGCGAAGGATACTTTCGTGTCGTAAGGCTGCCTGCTAATTAGTAGAAACATTCGCTTTCGTATTAGCAATAAAATAATGAGCACGGTCGGGAAAAAGTTATTCCCAGCGTCGTTCGGAGCCAAGCATGTTAATTAGAGAGAAAAAGATAAAGCAGAGGTTTAATGAGGCCACTTCCGCAAGTTTAAGTGAGAATGGGCACAGCGCTGAAAGCCTTACACCAAAATAAGTATGCAGACATTAACACGGCAACGAGCATTAGAGAGCAAGAAACCGGAGTCATCTGGCTCATGTTTCTTGACAACGATGCGACGTCGCTCCTATCGTTGCTCAGCTGTGCAAGCCTTTGTGATGGTGGTTGTTTTACAAAACACCTGAGGTATTGGAGTATTTATAGCCAGATATAGCAGTGGGAATTTCTATTGTGTGATTGCAATCTAGAGGCGAATGATGACGTCTGCATCTATGAGCCTTCATATGTATTTGGCTATTATTTGATTAAGATGGCATATTTACGCATCTTACCAAATTACTAAGCTGGTAAACGTTACGCACATGGATGCGGAATTACTTACTGAAAAACAAAAAAAAACGTGGATGGTCGGAGCGAGGGAAAACAAGGAGAAAAGTTTGTACAACTTGTCTATATTTCTCTTTCTTTCACGTCATGGTTAAAGCTCCTACAATAACTTGCCAGCATTTTATCATTATTTACATCATGCAGTTTTACCGTTATACTAGAGGCTGCTTTACTAAAGTATTAGAACGATGTAAAACAGAGTCACCATTAGGGCTTTTCCGAGTTCGTTCAGCAACAAGCCTAGAAGAGCGAAGTAAATTTCTCATGTTTCTGGCCTTCCTGCGTTCCCCAAGATAATTGATGGGGCCGCGGTATTGCTTTACTTGCCTGTCAGAATACGGGTGCTTTGAAGCAAATAACACCGCTGCTGCTACCGGTGCCTCCATCACTCATGTGGCTGGCCACTCGCTACGCACCTAACTGAAGCACCTTTCCTGAAATCATGCGCACAGCTTGTAACAGGCACGCGAACGTGCTCGCTTCCACTGGAGAGGAACAATGGCAATACGGCTTATTGCGCAGGAGACGAGTTTCTTTGCACGCGCCTAAGTGAGAATTGTAATGCCATCGCGCTAAGCTTTCAATACACAATCAAACACGTATTTCACTCTCGTCTTCATACATAATAATTCTTTGCCGCACTATGGCGCTACCACCTTGCCATTGTAAGTTGCTGTTGTGAAGTAGCCATCTATGCAACGAGCATATAAATGAGAACCGCACTATAGCGATCTGTTTCAGGCAGGACATTATTTAAGTCCAATGAAAAATACACCAGTCATTAACCATCGGTATTTCTACTGCAACTCGCTCTGCATGATATACCGGCTTCTGTTTTCACTTCAGTCCGGTATTGTTTTTGAGAGTATGGCAAAGCACAAGCTATTGTTCTTCAAGTATAGAAGCGATTGTATTTTTTTTCAGTTCGAATACGGCTGTTTCATGTCCCACTCTATAAAACGTAGCTTTTTCGTAGTCTTAAGAAAAGTGCGAGTCGGTTTCGCACGGAGCTCAAAGCATGACAGGGCTGCATTCTTCCTCCTTACTACTCGCTTCTCAAGATAAACTTCACTTGAGCCAGCTCCTGTTTTTGTTGTTGGTTTCTCCTTGTCGAAATCGTGAGCGCATCCCGAAATTTTCATCATAAACACCAAACAACTGGCTCAGTTACCATCTTAATGCTGCATCTCTTCGTTCCACAAAAAGAAAAAAAAACAATGTAGGCAGCTTGTGTATATAGCTAGGCATAATGTTCATACATTTCCCGAGCCTGGTTTGTGCTACAGTTTCCTCGCTAGTGTGTGTATTTTTTTACGGAATGATTGAAAGCACACAATCAAGAAGGACAGACAGTGGAGTGGCGAATCGATGTGCCACAGTCGGAATTCACTGCCGCAATACAGAGTTCTACTGCAAACAAGCAAATAAAAAGAGGACGGTGCAGATTCCAGGGAAAGAACTCTGTCCCAATCTTGAAAAAGTTGGTGTTCCTGAATGCCTCTGATTTATTATTCTTTTTTGTACTTTCTTTACGCCTTTCAGCAATATGTTTTGTTTGCCGTGTATCGTCAGGCCCGGAGTCATTAAGGAAGCTCGCTCACACGAAAACGATTTCCAGTGCCGCTTCGTCTCTTGTACCCTCCCACCGCCTCCCGCACGCTTCCCATTCCGACGCACCGTCACAGCCGTAAAGTTTACAAGTGCCCTTTTTTTTCAGAGTTCCGCTTCAAACGTGCTCTATGTGTACCTTCGCCTCGTAGGAGAAATTGGTGCGATACTCTGGGAACGAACGGATACGTCTACGAGTACAGGCATCGCACATTTGCGCAGTGTACCATTGAGAAATTGTAATAGAATCCCTACATTCTAGACTTACCAGTTATCTAGAAGATATTAAACAAGTCGTTGCCAAGCCAATAAGGAGTCTTGTAGGACAGAACAAATATGTTCCTTTTTTGTGTCAGAAGATTGTTTCCACGGTAAAATTGGTTCACAAAGAACCGAACTAGTTGATTGTCATGCTAGACACCATTAAGGACAGAATGCATCAATAGCTCCTGCTTCATGGGGGAGTACAAGCAGCTCTACCTGCCGATGTGCGCTCGTTCGGCCGGCCGAAGTGGACCAGTAATTGTATCCGCGGTGCAGGAGACACTCACTATAGTCAATCGGTGGATTCTTCCTTAGCCTGCTGAAATCTGTGATGGTCGACCACTTTGCCATTACACAATCGTCTCCTCCAAAGCCCGGCTCATTCGTATCGAGCATGTCGTGCAATCCAGAGTGTCCGTTAACTTGTGCCGCATCTGCTCGACCTCACCCAGAAGAGAAGAATCTTGTACTGCGCAATTCCATTCCCGGTCTGCCACTGCTTGCTTGTAAAATGTTGTTTTTTTTTGCGCCTTCAAGGTAGGTGGCATTGAACAAGTACATGACCTAGTTCTTACGATGTACAGTACTCACGGATTCAAACGCGACGTAAATGATTCTTAGTATAACGACTGGTGCGCAAAATTGCTCGAGATAACCACGTCATGTCACGACTAATCTGGTCTCTAAAGATTATGTTGGCTCTCATCTACGCCTTCCTGTCAAAAATGCCCCGGTATGACGCGAACAGAAGACGTGAGAAACGAAAGCATGTGTGCCATTTAGCCCTAAATTGTCGTGTTTCAATCCGTGAGTACTCTACGTACCATTGTTCACAGCTGGTTTACGAGCAGAACCAAGAAAAGGGAAAGTAAATCGACTCAAGCTCACATTAAGAGTGCTTATGTGTGTGCCTCATTCATTTTTAATTTGGAGGCTACCCGACTCAAGGAAAAAAAACAAAGATGCACCACTGCCTTGGCAGACATCCTTGAGTTTAGATTTCCGGCCTGTTTTAACATGCGCTAACAATGTGTACGATGCAGTTTGACCAAATACTGACACAAATCGCTGGGACGTTCAAAGTCCTCACAGACCTAGCGGTTCTGACGCCGTAGGAGGAATAAGCAAAGCATGTATTTATTCACTTACAGAATTTATCGTACCTAATCAACCCAAGAGATTCAAGAGACGCCGCAGCGGGGTCCTTCCAATTAGCTCTCGCCTTTTTTTAACTTTCCGCGCAATGTACCCAGATCACCGTGTTTGTATATTGCGGTAGCCGAGGTTGTTAAATAGAGACAATCTAAATTACTCTCTGCACAACTTCATGGGATGGTGTCACCCGGCCTCTTTGTTTCTAATAGTGCGGGCCATATTCATCATGAGATCTTTTCCAGATATTTGGGCCAAGTATCGGATCAGTCAGCTGTTCTTAGGCTGCGGCTACTTGGCAACAGGAGGAATCAAGCAATAATTTCTATAGCACGTAAATGTATAACCCTTTCCCGCCCGAGAAAAATATAATAGACAAATTGCTAACTTGCTTAAAAATTATTGATGTTTGCTCTATTGTAATTAGGTTTTCAAAGGTTAAACTGTAAGAATTGCTGTTTTTGCCCCAGAAAACAGACCCGCACATATGTGCGGGCTGGGCTTTATTCATGTGATTCGCTGTAGCGAGGAATACACTCATAACGGCTAAGATAAAGCAAAAAATGCGTGGTCAGCGCTGCGAATGCAACATTTTAGACTATTGTGTGTGACTTGTGAGGCACAGGTATAAGTTGCACTTCACACAACGCGTCCTTGAACAAGAAGCTACACTTGAGAGCCTGCAGTGATGTGCAGATGTCAAGCCGTATACTGATCGCCAGTGGTACAGCTGAGTCTAATCGCTTGGCTATGACGGGTGCCTTTTACACTGCAGAAAAGTTGTCTAAGGATTGATCTCGCGACACACTTTTCTTTCCGCTTTCAATTCTTGGGCGCCTGGTGACGAGCAAAGTTTTTCAGAGATGAAATGCAGCCCATGATCAGGTCCATACCTAAAGCTGCTTGATATTTTGCAGAGTTCCTTGCAAGGTTTTTCTACGTCTACAACTAGGGCACACTGCCGTTTTGTCAGCAATAACTTCAACGATCGTTGCATTAAATTAGTATGAGAAAGTCGGCAAAGGAGTCTTGACAAGCAAAACAACATCGGGTGTCTCACCACTTCCAAGCCGGTGAGGCTTTGCAGTCGAATGTGTCTTTTTCCAAAAGACATCAATTTCACTGAAACTGGCAGGATAGGGTGACCGGTCACCTGACCCAGTTATTACGGAGGCGACTGCTCAAAAACTCGCCTTCCATACTTCAGTTTTCATCACTAAGTTGGCTCGAACCACGAATATGAATCTCTGTCGATTCGTCAACGTGGTCTCTACCCAATTCTGACGCAAGACACCAGGAATCTCGATATCTCTTCTATGTCTTCATTCTCTGGTTTGAAAATCTCGGTATGTGAAAAAAAAGAAAAGAAAATTGAGCGCCCACAGAAGCTTGTTTCCTAAGTTAGATAATTTCAGCAACTTTAACTCTCAATGTTATTTATTATCCTTAGAATTTCACTGGCGGTACTGCACTCTATATGATAGGCAACGTGAAATATAATTCTTTGAAATATAATGGATTTTGTCACAACACATTCACAAAATTAATATTTTCTGCGTAAATGGTGATTACAATTCACGCACATCACTTCGCATCGCTAACTTCAGATATGAGAAAACATCAGGAAACACCAACCAAAGAAGTGCCAATAAGATGCCAAGAAAACTATTCGCAATAAAAAAAACAGAATGTGCAGGCGCAACTGCGCGCGAAAGAGCCAACCTGCGCCGCCCTGCCGTGCACTTGACGAAGACTAAAGCCCAGCCCGCACAAATGTGCGGGTGACTTTTTCACGCGTGAGTACACAGCGTGTTTGGTAAGAACGCGTGAATTTTTTAGCGAAGCATGTTTTTCCAAGTCTTAATATTCCTTTCATATGGATACATTCTGGAAAAAAGATGTATAACAAGAAGGAGCGTTGATTTACGCGTCTGAGGTAGCTGCTGTCGGCGCACGTGCTCAGACGGCATTTTCCGTGGAAGATTACTCGCCCTCTGGTGTCGAAATTATTGAACTACTGAAACAGATATATTCCCGTAAACATTGACTTCAGCGGCACAGAGCTATGAAACCGAAACTGAAACAGGTGCCGTTTCGTGAGCGTCTTTATTGACCCGCACATTTGTGCGGGTCAGGCCGTAAAGGGATAAAGTCTTTAGGCTTCAGTATTTTCGCGCGAATGCATTAAAGAAGTACGAGAGTACGTACATCCTAAACAAGGAACACAAAACCGAACACTGAGGATTTCTGAGCCTAATACGAATAAACAAATACATGACGACTGTAAAATTAACAGTTTACATACAGCAACATGGATGATGCATGACCCTGAGAAAGACAAAAAATTACACCATCTCCCGCTAAAGGAAACCATGTGTAGATGTGAAGCAGCGGGTGCTAACGCTTACACTGGCGGCGGCGTTGAAGCTGGCGCTCATCGCAGCGTTGCGCAGGAGAGAAAACTGGGGAGGCGCAAAGCACGCAGTGATGGAGCGGTGTTTCCTACTGGAACATGTCAATCGCTGCTAATGGGCAATGAGAGACAGAAGACTCCGACTGGACACAGAGACCCGCAGTCCGCTTTTAGTCAACGTGCACGCTGCTATTTTTTATTGTTCAACAACGCACAGGAGAAATCTCCCACCGGCACCACCTTGCAGGTCGAACTCCATTGCCATATATACGGAGTGGCCAGTGAACGGTTGTGCAGCGCGAGCAGTCGGTTTTTTCAACCAAGAAACTCGCTAGCAGACGCTGCCTGCGTCGGCGTCGCGAGACGACAGAGGGGGGAGCGTAGGAGAGGAGAGAGAGGACGGGACGCGCATGCGCAGTGGGAGTGTGGACGCCGCGGGCAGGGATGCCTAGAGGAGAGAGGGGGGAAGCGTAGGAGAGTAGAGAGAGGGGGGACGCGCATGCGCAGTGGGAGTGTGGACGCCGCGGGCAGGGATGCCTAGAGCAGAGAGGGGAGAGCGTAGGAGGGGAGAGAGGAGGGGAGGCGCATGCGCATTGAGGGTGTGGTTGCCGCGGGGAGGGATGCCTAGAGGAGAGAGAGGGAAAAAGGAGGTTTTTTTATTTATTTTTTTAAAGGGTTTGCGCATGCGCAGTATTGGATGTCACGCCGCACACCGGATTAAGCTCCGCCATAAGATGATTCACATCTAAAACGGAGCGAAAAATGTGTGAAACTAAGGGTCATAAAGAATTCAGAGAGGAAAATTCACCGATGATTACGATACTGACTAATGCGAATTCTTAGCCCAGTTTCGTGTTCAAGCAAGGCCAACAGCGTGTGAAGTTCTGGCTTTCCGCAAGGTATCGACTACGACATAAAAAAGGAACCTGCGAAAGCGTAATGTTGGTGAAACAACAGTTGTGGGTGCAGTGCTGGTTATCTAATTTTATAAACATTACATATGTACTCCTATTATACAGGTGACACATCTGGTTAACGTCCGTTGTGTACTTGAGCGCTATCCACGGAAGTTGGTCTACGAAGCACTAGCCAGGACTACCGTCCTCGCAAGCACAATTGCTACATATTAGCTTAGCGCTTCTGGTGTTTAAGTGGCTATTGGCATCGCTAGGGAACTGTAAACAACTGGTTATATAACACATAGGCGTCTGTTCAACATATGTCTGTGCGTGCAATATTCGTACATATCTTTAGTGTCATTTCGCATTGTTTCGCTCAATAAAAATATTCCACCAGTCACCTTCCCTCCACATGCTTCACATAACATCGATTCCCATGGTAAATGGGATATGCCGAATTTATTTATTTATTTATTTATTTATTTATTTATTTATTTATTTATTTATTTATTTATTTATTTATTTATTTATCTGTATCACAGCGGCTATCACGAATACTAAAAAAAAAACAAAAAGATTCGTCCATAGCTTTCTTAGTGTCCCCTGATTTGACTCTTTTGCCTCGCTTCGATGCCAACATCCATCATGGTGCCTCTTCCCTAAAGGGATGCCCTCTCGGGACGCAATAACTCTGGCGGAAAAAACGCATTAACTTGCTCGGACCTCGAGAGGGCGGACAGCAGTGGCACCACTGGGATGCTCACGCACAACGCCTCTCGCTGCACATACGCCAACACCCGCGCACCCTCGCCGTTCAAGCCGCGGCCAGCACTCCCGGCAATGCAGGAGAAGCTTACGAATGAGCCGCGGATCGCTATCGAGCAATTTACGCCGCGCGTCCGGCAGGCGTTACATACAGAGCCCTTTTTTGACGGGCCGTATATTTTACGTGACCAGAATCAGCCCACTCGCCAGCTCGCCCTTGCTGTCTACGTGGCTTGAGAGAGCATTATCTCTGCAGGATTATACGAACGCACGCTGCGGTCGCACCTAAAGATACGATGGCTGCGACGCTGTTTCAGCCACAACCAATCATGGGAAGAGTAAAGAACTCAAATGAAAAATGGAGGTGTAGAACTGAACACAAAAATGTGCAGTTCTTCGTATTCAAAAAGCGAGAAAGCGGTGCGCCAGCGCATGAGCAAACGGGCGCGCTGTAGTGGAACAGAAATGTGTCCCTACTCGTCACGGCCTCCCGTCCGATCGACTCACCAGTGGACGCTCGAAGTCGAAGCTGGTTTAGTTTCCAAAGCACGTAAGGAACTCACCTGTAACGAAACAAACAGAACGACAACACGGAAGGTCAATGCACCCAATAAGTAAATTGCAAACAATTTTCTGTCGCATGTGCGCGTGTGTGTGTGCGTGTGTGTGTTTGTGTGTGTGTTTGTGTATGTGTTTGTGTCAGGGAGAAAGAAAGGGGTGTCATCACGAACTGCGGGTCCATGGAGTTTTGATAAGTGGCATTGATATTTCTACTATTCGTTCCTTGATGGGCACACCGTGAATTCGTAAATCAGTGAACACTCAATATGTTCTGTTCGGCGACACGAACACAGAAGAGTGCGCGTTCTTGGCGTTCTATTAAATAAGTGAATGCAAAAACGTTCCTGTACATTCCAGTTATTACTGTAGCCCTCTGACATTGTTTCCGCCATCAGTTACCTTGACTTGGCTTATCCGTTACTCTCAATTACAAGAAATGAATTGCAAGTTACACAAGTATCTACTTCATTAACTGAGTCAATCAAGCAGATTGCCTGAGTGTATTTCTGCTTGCCCGTAACGTCTATTGTAATACGCGTTATAAGCTGAAACAAAACGTGAAACTGCAAGTTGCAACCTGTTAAACATTAATTTCCTGTTTCTTTCTAAACGAGCGTAAAATGCGAGAAAACTAGAAAGTAAAATCGCATACGCGAATACAATTAAATCGTACAATATGCTCTACTCCCTCCTGTAAGAATCATGAAAAAGAGTAGTCGCTTCAACAAATCCAGTGCGTGCAGTTAGAATATCATACAGCGTGCTGTATCAGTTCGTTTAAAGAGAGTCGTCGTGTTCAGCTGTACTAATGTGCTGTATTTGCAACTTGGCAAGCCATAAGAACGTAACGAAAGCATCTCAACGTAAATGATGTCTTAAGTACATGCGTGATTAAAACTTCTGCACACTCCTGCATGAATGTACGATGTACCTGCATGCACGAATCCAAACACTCCAATTAAAATTTTTCCACCCACCACACAATCAATCATGGTTATGGTTCGAGTGCTTGCTGCTACCGCCAAATTATTACGAGGCAGCTGGTCTCGCTGTCTTAATACATACTGATTTGGTTGTCACGTCAGTACTTATTTTCTTTTAGGATCAGTTTTTCTTAGCCTTGGAGTCAAATATGTGATGACATGAATTAGCAAGGAAGACTTACAGGCAATCATAACTTTCTTTTTTTTTTCGATGATCTTCACTTCCCAATAACCTCGCGTGCAGCGCGAAAGTAGCGTTATCAGCAGAAAATACAAAATAAAGTAGGAGAACTATGAAAAGACAAGAAATACATCGGATGGCCACCAAATAACTGGCTACCTGACACCAACGTCTTTCGCAAAAACAAAAACAGAAGGCGCTCCTGTTCGAAAGCAACGAGGCAAAAATAAGAACGAAAAGTCTCACAATAAATACGGCAATCACTAAGGTAAACGAAACAAAAAAAAAAAAGAAATCTGTGTGAGGCTATATGTGCCGAACGCGGGCTTAATACCCAACATTAGGCGTTGGCACCGAATATGGCGCGTGCTTTGAGCGTAGTCTTTGCGAGCCTTGAGGAAGCTTCCTTGTGCCTCTCTGGTCCTTGCCGGGCTACAAGCTTTGGTCTATGTAGGAAGGAAACGTATGCAAGCGCGTGCCAGAACCCTTTGGAGCCAATGCAGGATGCACGAGACAAAGGAGGCCTCGGAGAGAGAGGCGCGCCATTATTGTCGCGGTGGTAAGCTGCGTTCTGTCCAGCGGAAGCGTGTGAGATCGCGGCGCAGAATTTCATCCAGCACTTCCCACCATTTCACCCGGGCTATAGCGAAGCCTCTATCCGTTTCCTTCTCGCATTCATTCAGTGTTTTTCTACGACTACCTTTTCGTTTTCCCTATCTTTCATTTTTGACGTCTTAGTCATTGCAGTATCGCTTGACATGTTTTTTCCGGCGGTCTCCTTAGATGTCCCCAGTGGCCCCTGTAGCTTGGACGGTGAAATAGTTTCAATGCATTCGTGGCGGAAGCGTACAGGCACGAAAATGGTGCGTGCAAATACGCGGGATCCTTCGATGTGCGCAATGTATAGCCAGAAGCAACAATATGGAATGAAACTGGAGATGCATTGAATGTGTGATTTAACTTGGAGATGTAAGTATAATTATGCCACCGTATCTTTCCTTTGCCCAACGACGTCCCATATTCCTGTTATATAGTCAGAAAGATGGAACCGGTCAGATAGGCGCGAAGATGGCGGCCACGTTCTAACGTGCGTTTCAAGTGGGTCGTATTACGTTCGAAAAGAAAGATGGCTCCTGGTAATGCCAAACCGAAAGACGCCATTTGAGGAATAACTTCTGACACCTTGTTTAAGCCCACTTATGTACTGTTGAACGAGGAAAGTTTTGCTTTTTTAATTTCCTTTTTGCGCTACATAGTGCGTTTCCTTGGAACATGAAGCCGTGTGGACGCTTATATTCGAAAGCCTCTTCTCAACTGTATTTCCCGGTTCACAAGTAAATATGATAAACAGGAACTTCAGCTTGTTCGCGAAAAGGCTAACTGAAATATAAAGAAAACATTGTTTATACG
>JALIZH010023100.1:0-20247 GCA_030522465.1 Rhipicephalus appendiculatus
CACGCTGGCACCGATAGCGGCGAACAGAGCGTCGACCGGCGATCAACTGAATTTCGTTGGAACGCGCCGGCTTTTATAACTCACGCGTCGAACATTCTTGTCTTATCTCTGGTCGTCGCGCAAGCTCTCGAATAATCTTGGGTGTTCGCGTCTTGCGCGCAATCTTAACAAAATGATCTACTAGAATCGTGAACCTTCTCGAACACTGCAGGCGCGGTTTGTTCACAGTCTTTGTGGGCGTAAACCGAATACAGTAAAAGAAACGCGCGTGGCAATATATGTATATATATATATATATATATATATATATATATATATATAACGGTAGTGAAAATATACAGTGCCAAACCAACGAAAGTCGCATTTTCTGTCTTGTTCCTTATATATATATATATATATATATATATATATATATATATATATATATATATATATATATATATACTAGCGTTTGTGAAATCGACGCTTGTTCACGAGATTATACTCCGTAAAAATGCTATAAGCGGTACTCACACATCATCAGCACTACCATAGCGCCGCGAGAAAGCCGCCATGAATACAGTGATTTGGGAATGCCCCTTACTGGTAATCCGTGTTTGGTTCGCGTGCTTATTTATACCTTCTTTCATTGTCCTCATTGCCATAGAATGCATCTATGTGACCTTTGAAATACTACTACTAGAGCTGTTCGCTGAAGGTCGAATATATCCGAAATGCTGAAGCCGTAAGCAACACGTGGCACTTACAATGTATACATTCCTCCGCGGTCGAGAATCCTAAAACCAATAAACGTCACGGCACATACTAGCGTGAATCACCGGTGAGTTCGGAAACCATGTCTGCATAGATATATTTTTTTACTGTCAAGTTGACTCTCAGAAATTTTACAAGGAAATCACTTCGTCGAGTAGCCAACAAGCACATGGTATGCGTTCGCACGATGCATGCCTAATTTAACCCTTCATAATAGCAAACAGAATTGTGATGCACCTACAGTGACACCTTCACCTTCACATGACGCCTAATAACGCTTTTATAACATGGTTATTAAAACGTTACCACACGGTACTAACCCACACCTACATCTTTCTTGCTTTCTAAGGAGAATGCTGGGTAGGTGAAGAAAGGAAACAAAGACAAGGTGGCTACCCAGACTCAATGGGATGTTTTTCTTTTTAAACTTCGGCGACTTTGAGCGTATCTATCTATCTATCTATCTATCTATCTATCTATCTATCTATCTATCTATCTATCTATCTATCTATCTATCTATCTATCTATCTATCTATCTATCTATCTATCTAGCCGCCTACGAATTTGTGCTCTCCTGGCCGTATCGATAATGGGATTTATACCAAGTTGGGTATGGCATAACGTGACTCTATGACGAACATAAATGGCTGGTCATATCATGAAAATCATGAATAAGTTGTCATGAAAAGTATGATTTACATGCCACGCTCATGGCGTGCTCGCGGCCGTTTCGTTAGCTTGAGATACACCAAATTTGGTATTGAATGATGTGACTGTCGGACGAACATAAATGACAAGTGGTAATATGGAAATCATGACTTGTCATGTGCCACATGAACTGCATGCCACGCTCATGGCACGCTCGCGGCCGTTTCGTTAGCTTGATATACACCAAACTTGGTATTGAGTGACGTGACTGTCGGACGAACATAAATGGCAAGTGGTATTATGGAAATCATGACTTGTCATGTGCGACATAACTTGCCTGTCACGCTAATGGCGTGCTCGCGGCCGTTTCATTAGCTTGAGATACACCAAATTTGGTATTCAGTGACACGTCTGTATGACGAACATAAATACAGGTGGTGATATGGAAATCATGACATGTCATGAGCGACATGACTTGCATTCCACGCTCATGGCGCGCTCGCGGCGGTTTAGTTAGCTTGATATACACCCAATTTGGTAGAGTGACGTGACTGTATAACGAACATAAGTGGCAGGTGGTAACATGAAAATCTTGGCATGCATGTCATCTAGAACGCCATTTACATGTCACGCTCATAGTGCGCTTGTGTCCAGTTCGCTAGCTTTACATACACCAAAATTGGTATTGCGCGACGTGACTGCATGAGGAACATAAATGACAGGTCCTAACATGCAAAACATGACATGCAAATTATGTAAAGCATGATTTGCTCCTTCCTGGCTGCTTCGCATTACATCGATTCCCACAGTGCGTGGGATCTGCCGGCTTTTTCTTTTGCTTTATGCTCAAGGCTAAGTGCTAGCAGGGGATCTCAGTACACATTGGCAATTTTTTTTCCTTCCATAGAAAAAGGAAACTTTGACGTATTGCCTTTCTTGGGTCTAGAGACATAGGGGCAGCCGACGAGCCCTACCGGAGGCCCCTTTCTAAGCGACGACCAGACCATGAGTTTTGGCGACGTCTTCCGCCAGCCTAGCTCCCGATTGCTGGTCCTCCGGACACGCGCTGTGAATCAGCGCCTTTCAGTGCCCGGGCGTGGTGCTCCTTCCAGCGCAGTTTTCCTTCGTGAACAACCACACAGCAGTAGTGTCACCGAGCGGCTAAAACGAACTCTTAAAACGTACTTGCGAAAGGCGTTCTGTGACGTTTTTATAATTGGCACATCACCCTCTGTATGGTCCTTTTATAACCTTTACAATATAACAGTGCAGATATGCGCGCCTCGCCACTGTCATCATTATCTGTTCTTTTGTACAGCCACACCATCTGGAGACAACTCTCCTCTAACAATTCCGTTCTAAAGAATTGAACTTGTTGATGATGTCATAGGCCTCTATTTTTACGATGGGCAACTGCCACTAACTCGTCCTTGGTGTCGCAGGGGAATCACAAGCGCCATTCGCTGACCTCCCTGTCCGTATCATATGCACAAACCTGTGCCTCGAAATGCCAGCTTAAAAAGAAGCGTCCACACAAAACATTGATGATTTGACACTTTATGTTGGATGCTGTTTAGTAGCCACCATATTATTTACCGCGGCAGTTGTTCAGTAATTTAGTATAACACAATTTACATGGCATATTTCAGAAGTTCAAAGATGCCTGCCAAGTGGTTGAAAATCTTTGAGTGGCGACTACAAATACGTATAACGTGATGGCAACATGAGGTGAGTATGAAAGCGGTGATGTAACAAAAGTGTCTGGCGTCTACTACATTTCACTTGTGCGCCTCCACCTTTTGCCGCAGTGCCACCGAAACACGTACCTACGTCTCCCGGTAACGATACCATGTCGTCAGCGCTATCGTCGCCGGTAGAGTCCGCCCATGAGAGTCCGCCAGGATAACAGCAAGTGCATGTGGAAAACCAGTTTGTTTTTGACACCTTGGCATTGGAAGTTCAAATATTTACATACCACATGTGGTCGTGGTGGTTGATCGATCGTGTTCCTTCAAAAGCGTCATATTTTCCCCACGTGTCTCAAACTTCACATCATTTCGCAGCTCTGGCCTTGTGGTTTATGCTGAAGTAAAGTGTGGGATTGGACTAGTAGATATTCCATTATTAAACTGTTCAGCACAAAAATGAGACATGGTACACCTAGAAGAGACGAGGACCAGCGCTGGTTCTCGTCTTTTTTACGTGTATCATGTCTGACTTCTGCGATGAACAGTTTAATAATGTTTCATGCTGACAGTTATCTTGACAAGTATGAAAAAATGAGCCCCACTTCGTCTGGAGACTTCAATATCCAAATAAGTTACCTTGAATTCATCTGTACTTCCTCATAGTCTGTCGTAGAACGTCGTGCAAGCACTCGAAGCGCATGCTGCAGTCAGTTTACCTTGCAGTTTTGGTGCCTACACTCCTTAAGGGCCCTAAACCCGAAATACGAGCAGTCGGAGGCTCTGCTCACCAGCTCAGATCCTATCAGCCAGAGCTCGTAAAATTGGCTGGGAACATCGTAAAGGCCGCGGAAGTCGGGCAGCCAGAACAGCTGTGTGCGCAAGATTTGCACCTCGTTTACCTTCGGTCTAGTTCTTTTGATATTGAAAATGATAGGAAATCATTTCACCTCGGAGGATACCGAATCGCGGGATATGTGTATGCCCTAATTCAATAAGATTGTTCTATCCGGTCTCGAAACGTCCTCCGCTGCGCTATCAAGTGATGCCTTCTACGGCACCCCGCGCTTCAGCCCTACAGCTCTTCAGATTCTTTAGACGTCCAACGCATTGTATACAATCTTTTAGTGTCGCCGTACTGTTTCATGACAGCATGAGCTTAGAATATCAGACCAGTGATTCAGTTTTGCGAAATTAAGTTGAAGCGCAGTAAAGCGCTGCTGCTATCAGCGCGTCCTAGTTTCCGCCTAGGACTTGGGCTGCCTACCTTTTGGTAAGTACTTTCGACATCGTTTTCAGATGTGAAGCATCTTATGGCGAATCTTAATCCGGTGGTGGTGGTGTGCGGCGTGGCCTCCCTTACTGCGCATGCGCAAACCCTTTAAAAAAACTCCTTTCCCCCCTCTCTCTCCTCTAAGCATTCCTCCCCGGGGGCAACCACACCCTCACTGCGCATGCGCCTCCCCTCCTCTTTCCCCTCCTACGCTACCCCCCTCTCTCCTCTAGGCATCCCTGCCCGCGGCGTCCACACTCCCACTGCGCATGTGCGTCCCCCCCTCTCTCTCCTCTCCTACCCTCCCTCCTCTCTCCTCTAGGCATCCCTGCCCGCGGCGTCCACACTCCCACTGCGCATGCGCGTCCCCCCTCTCTCTCCTCTCCTACGCTACGCGGTGTAATTTACACCGCTACGCGGTGTAATTTTTGTGCTTGTCTTTCTTGAGTAACAATGTGATGGGCATGTCCACTCAAGGAACTCCATATTTTTCGCAAGAGCTGCATGCGGTCACAAGGACCACTTGCGCGCAACCGCTTCTAAACTGCTAAAACACTTACACTCGCATGGTTGCTATCCTAAATATATAATAACAAACGGCAATTTGAGGCTTGGAGGTAGGGCGATGTGTAGTTGAGAACCAATAGTATAACCAGAATTAAAGAGAGTGTAAGAAGACAGGACTTGGCTAGCCAATTAATGCGCCCAACGGATTTCCGTTTCTTGAAAGATCAGTGTTGCCCTTGACTAAATTTGACGCAGAGCAATAAGTTAAGCTAAATGTTTACAAAAGTAGCCATGCCATTTAAAGGGGCCCTGCAACACTTTTCTAAGTAGCCATGGAATGGATTCATTAAAGGAGCTTATTGCCTCACGAATTCATTGCCGCAAAAATTTTTGGAATCCGTCCAGTACGAGTGGAGTTACAAAGATTTCTCGCACGCTCCAATTGCATTCTCTCTTCTCTCGTCCCGTCGAAAGCGCTGGAAGCTAAGCAGGGGAGGGATGGCACGGGGAAAGGAAATACGTCACGCGCGCCTCGTGATCTTGAGCGCTTTTTCTCTTTCTTTTTTTGGTTCGACTACGCCAATTTTCATTGCGATCGCGCGCGCACGCGTGGACAAGTCGCGGCCTCCCGCGGCGGCCTCTGTAACTACCGAGCGCGCCATGCTCAAATCAGCCAATGGCTGATACAAAAAAATCTCTCGTCGGTGACGAGTGATTTTTAGGTACGCAACGTCATTTGTCGAGAGAAGAGAAAGCAATTTCTGGCTGACTTTGAGAATTTATCGTGAATTCCACGCCGCGTGCTGCGCTATAATATTTCGCTCGCGTGTTCTCGAGAGCCTGGACTACCGATCGGCAGCGTTTTCTGAGCATGCTCAAAAAGTGTTGCAGGGCCCCTTTAAGCTTTTCCGCCACACTTGTAACCAAAGAGGGCAGGAGCGGCGCTACGAGAAGAGATTTTGTTTTTTTTAACATGACTTCTCATTAGCGAAAACAAAAAAAATGGGACGCATTTTTTTTCTAACGTGTTCTTCAAAGCACATATAAGTTGCAAATGATTATTTAAATTATTTGTTTACTGAGTTATTTAGCTTTAAGACGAAGAACGTTATGAAGGGCAGTGGATAAAAAAAATACGAAAACAAGAAAATGCCGTGAGTACAAACGAAATTAGACACATCTGCATATTGCTAATATAGAACGGTCAGTGAGTAAAGACACTGGTAACGATGGTAAGAAGAGACAAAGGACAAAAAGATGTATCAAATGCATTTTTCGTTTGATTGATCAGGCATGGGTTTTGTAGCAAATTAAACAAAGAAAAAAAAGAAGTACTATTAAGCAAATGTTACAAAGGTAGTACATGCAATTGAAAACAACTGAGACGTTGCATAAAGTCCGGGTACGATGTGCGTAAATCGAGATTTCTCGGAGGCTCATTTATACTGCGCTGTACTTAATTCTGCTAATCATTGTAACAACCTTCCAGCAGCGTCCATACAGCAAGCTAGACCCGGAGAGCACGGTACGGAGCACAGAAATCGGAATACAGCTCTCCAGAGATTTAGGCGTCTTTTTAAATCGTGCTAGGCGTCATCCTGTAAGTTAGCTAAGAAAAATCTCTACAGCTCTACAACGACGGAAAAATTGGACTTGATATGCGCTTTTTTTCCCAATATGCTGCTTAGCTCAAGGACGTGGTTTAGATTCCCGGCCACGGCCTGCGCATTTTGCTGGGAGCGAAATGAAAAGAACACCTGTGCACTTTGATTAGCATGCACGTTAGAGAACCACAGGTGGTAAAAATTTCCGGAGCTTCCCCCCTACGGTGTCTCTCGACGACGAAACATGGCGCTGAATAAACGGGGATACAAGAAGATGCCACGCAACACAGGCGCTATGTTGATAGCGCCTGTGTTGTGTGTCTTTTGCTTGTGTCCCCGTTCATTCAGCGCTATATTTGGTCGCGACAAATATTATTAAGAGAGTACCTGACACGCGTGTTATGCGTGTAGTGATCTGTTAGATAACCATCATACCTGTAGATGAGGTCGCAGAAAATTACTTTTGCTCGGTCATAAAGAACTTCATAATGACCACGACTCATCTCTAATCGCTTCCTGGTACTCTAAGATCGACACAGTCCACTGAATACGAGGAGGAACAGTTAGCGTAAACTAAATTTCGATACGACACGGTGCTCATGAAAGGTTCAGCAATGCCCTACGACAGTAGGTATAAGCGATGACAGACGTAGTATAAGCGCCTCTTATCTTATTCAATAGGAAATTATCATGGGCTTTCTGTGAATTTATAGAATTCACACAACATAACTGATGTTCCATTCAAAGAAACAAAAAGAATATGTCGTTTCGTATTCTCTCAATTGACGTTCAACTAAGCGTTAAATTATGCTGCAGTCCGTCATGTTTTCTTTTCACTTACAAATGGCGAAGCAGGCAATAAGTCGCGCAAGGCTTGAAATAGCAACGCTGGACGATTCAGAAGTTTAATGTGGTTGTTTGTAGGTTGTTGCTAGGCTTTAGCTACGTGATGCTAGGCTGTTTGTTCGTTGCTTCTCAGCGCATAGAGGTTCGAGTCAAGCCACAGACAGTCACAGACACGACAAGGATGTCCAAACTCCAGAGACAGACGTTCGCGCTGAAACTGAGGGTTCGCACCTCCCATGGGTCTACGGACACGTCATTCTTTACGTAGGATTTCCATCACTTAGGGGTCTTCTCACAGCCGCCGTAGTCTTTTACGTTCCTTAGCATTGCCTCGTAGTACGTCCCGCTGAAGCACTTGGTACAGATGCTTCAGGGACGCTGAAATATTCGGCCACGCTGTTTATCACTGGGCTAACACCGAAGCTTTAATTAACCATTGCTCAGTTATTGGTGACGTCTGTCTAGATATCTTAATTGGTGTTTCCCGTCCGTCGGTGAGCTTCTTCATTTTTGGATGACGATCGGTGAGTTGTGGGATGTGCCCAATTTTTGTAGCACATACCCGATCACGATGATGACAGTCTTTCGCGGAACTTTCTGCAAAGCAAAGTTTTTTCGTGCCAAAGTTTACCAAAGTTGTTACGTAAAAACCAAAGATTTTACGTTGATGACGCTCTAGTACGCGGTACTTCAAACGGCATCATAATAGAAAAGCGCAAAAAACAGGGACGAAGAAAGAACCACACGAACCAGCGCAAACTATCAATTGAGTTTTATTGAAAAACATTCATATAAATGTCACATGGTCACAAATCAAACTCGAGCAGAAAAGATTAGATTTTAGCGGCTGGCGTTTAAGAAATCTATTTCAGTGCGATGCAGCGTGATCGAGGGCCTCGCTACGCATGTCTCTCCAGACCTACTAATAAAAAACGCTTCATCAATTTCTCTCGGCACTTTTTCTTTTAATCTTGACAGCACCCTTGCGCTTGTCAGCAAGGGCGCGCAGCCGCAGTCTCTGCAATGTAGCGACAGGTTCGAACAAGGTGCTCCCCCTCAAAGAAGCCTTGTGATCTAGTAATCTATTATTTAAACACCGGCCCGTCTGCCCGACGTAGCACTTTCCACACGATAACAGTATATGATATACCACCCCAGTGCCACATTCAACCTATTTTTCACGGTGCTTGATAGCACACCCATGATCCCGCTTGCTCTGCCCCCGACAACTTGTCCACAGCCGCGCATACCCGGCCAAGCTTGTTCCCAGCGGTAAAAACCACCCGGCATCCGCACCTAGTGCCCACCTTTTTCAGTCGATGGGATACCCAATGAAGGTACGGGATGCTTACAAAAGGAGCCACGTCTTTGCTTTTAACTTGGCTCTTACCCCGCACCTCCATCTTCACCTTCTGCAAAATTCTCTCGCCTAGGGCTGCTAGACGGCGCGCAGGGAACCATGACTGCTTCAGCCGCTCCAGTTGTCGTGAAAAGCTGTCGTTCATGCGATGTGGACAAGACTTTTTGAGCGACGCCTGCAGGCAGGACATCGCAACACCATCCTTCACTATTTTGGAGAGACCCGAACGGAAATCAGTAATAGGCTTGACGCTGCGGGGCGCGTACATCCAGCAAACATGGCTTCCAGCGAATACTAGAGACAGATCTAAAAACTGTATACAACCGTCTTTAGGCACCTCACAGGTAAACTTCAGCCCGGATCCTATTTCCCTGAACACTTTCCACACATCGACCCTAGTGCTAACACACCGACAATCATCAACGAAAACCATGTAATCATCGACGTACCTGAAGGTTTTCACCACAACGATTTCCAACGCACTCGCCAAGTCACGGTCAATCGCGCTCAGGAAAATGTCGCTTAGTACTGGTGCAACACTCGATCCTATACACATGCCCGACCTCTGGGTATATGCACACCCATTCCAGCCAATGACAGTCGACTTTAAATATACAGACAGGAGATCGAGGAAGCCACATGTCGAAACACCACACCTTTGTTGGAACTCCTGTTCGTCATTGTCTTCTTGAATGCACTTGCTCACACACACTAAAAGTCTGTCATGCGGCAACGAATAGAACAGGTCTTCAACATCCACACTGAACCCTGACAACACCTTCGCTGATCCTTCCATCAAAAATTGGGCTACCTCTTCAGAATTCTGCACTCGGAACGGGTCCACCACACACAAAGACGACAGGTGCTTCTGAAGGAATCCGGAAACCTCGCGCTGCCAAGTCCCACGCTCCGACACAATGAGGCGAAAAGGGCACTCGGCCTTGTGTGTCTTCACGGTGAAAAACATCTGTTGCACCGTACCCGTCACTTTCTTCACCTCTGAGCACAGGCGATCAAGGTGCATATCTTGCATAAGGGCGAACGCTTTCTTCTTAACGTCCGCCGGTGTTCCGTCAAACGCCTTCAGGTGCCTCTTAACCGCCTCTTCAGCTTTTTCCAGGAACAACCCCCTCCGGCGGGAAAACAAAGGTCCCCTCTTTATCAGCCATATATATATATATATATATATATATATATATATATATATATATATATATATATATATATATATATATATATATATATTGATCTGTCCTGAACCCATCATAGTCACCAATTAACTAATTCCTGCAATCGCTTACTACGGTACCTTCGGCGTAACTTATCATCAGCATCTCCTGTAGTCAAACTACTGCATATAAAACGTTAATCCAACCTTAACTATAATATTTCTCTACTAGTCATGACAGCTATCAAGTTAGTTTCACTAATTTTCTTGAATTGGACCCGAACCGTGCTGCTAAGTTTATATTTTTTACTACTCCTATAAGACAAATGTAAATGTTCTAAATACCAGTTGTGCATTCCCTCTATTTGGTCTCGCTGCAAGAATGCTCGTCTAATATTTAAAAGCAAGAGCTGTAATCAGATCACAATGGCACTGGCAGTGGGGTAGTCGTCCGCCGGGGCCGGCGCCGGGACAATAAGAAAAAAATTGCAACGGGAAAAAGTTCTCTAGGCATAATCAAGAAAGCATGACTACCTCTAACATAGGGTAAGGTTCCACACCCTTACCCTCGCTTTTCAAGAACAAATGATGGCGTCAACCTGAGCGACAGATACCACCGGCGGTACGTGTTATTCTTTCCCTCGACCTACCTAGCCATTGGTAAGCAGCCACGTAGTGCTCTCGGCCATGGCTCCAGTGACAGTGATAGTGTTTGGGCCCTTACACATATTATGTCGAAAGCTGCATGAGATCACAAGAGCCGATTTTGGCGCCGCAGCTGTCCGCCTACCGGTGCCGCTGCCGCCGGTGTCCATAACCGCTGCCACACGAAATAAAAAAAATCAAGTGATAAAGAAATTTCTAGGAACGTACGGGGTCTGAACCCGGGCTCTCAGTATGGCAGCCGCGTATTCTACCACAAAGCAACGCTGGTGCTGAGAACTGCTTCGCAAAAAAAACGCCCTCTACAAGTGCCGATATAATATTGAGTTGTAGTAGATAAAAATCACAAGCATGCATCACACAATGCCATTTGCGCAAGGAATAGGTCGTTGAATGCATCCAACCCATTATAAAAGGCTCAGCAATAATTATTAATCGTCATCAGACCCAGACCAGACAGAGTGCACATAATGCCTTACAGATGTGTAGCGGGTACCAAGCTTCCCCGTAGAATAACGAATGATGGCATAGTAGATGTTTCCCTACTTCATGAAAGTTACAACGATTTATGGCGTGATGGGTACCTTGCATGTGTACTTGTGCTATTTGCCCCAAGAGAGTTTAAACGTGCTCTAGAAAGGTGGCTTTTCCAGCTTTCACTGTGACTATGCTGCGTGTTCCGCGCAGGCATGGCGATTTTGTTTCGAGTTTTTCCATTTACTGCCTCCAGGAAACCAAATCATCATTCCTGCACATCGTTCGTCTTGCCACACTCACTGAAATGCTGTGTATCTGCCACGTGCCTATTCGGCTACCTATCAACGTTGATTTTTCCGCAGACTGCCAGAGAATTCAACGTCCTTGCTTCGCCAATCGCCCTCATCACCGACATTACTCATTTCAAAGCTGCCATTGAAGACCACGTTCAACTCATAAGTAATGAAATCTAACCTGACCCGCCATTTTTTTTTGTTTGCCCACCCTTCATGTAATTTCCCACATAAGAACCTTGAGGTACAGGGCTGGTCAAAAGTTCGCAGGCCACGATCCCATAGGACTAGATGGGATAGTCGCCTGGGAACTTTGACCAAGCCCTGTACTATAAATAAATCAATAAAAGTGACTATGTCGAACCTTGCATGCATTTTATGTTGAATGTGCCTTGCCCTTTCTTGGCCACTAGCTCGAAAAACTGGCAAAAGACAAGCTACGCCCATATGTGAATTTATTGAGCCTCAAGGGGGTGTACAGTCGTCTCAAGGCGGTCATCTCTCACCAAAAGCAAACAAACAAGAAAAACATTTGACAGATTCCACGCCTTCTGGGAATCTGTTTCATGCAAAACAGTCGGCGAGTAATTGTCTATGCTGCATTTTAGGGCTTTCAGCCAAGCGTTATGAGGTGGATCGACGTGTTTTTGTGAGTGTAGTAGTTGTGTGCACATCGTGGGCTTACCTGGCACGTCGATAACATTGGCGTTTAAGCGGTAACATATCGTCTGACGCAACGACAGCACTCCCGTTAGAGCACATAGGTCAGTATTATAGAAGATAACTGCACTTTACGGTGCGATGATGTGAATATAACACTGAACTTTCGTTAGCCTGTTCCTCCGGGGTCAAGCAACGCTTTAATATAGCTTCCTGAATTATATAATTAAAAATGTTTATTGTACTGTGATAAAGCAGAGCCAACGCTGGAACCACAACTGATGTTAACGTGACATGCCGCCTGTATCGTAGGAGCACGTGTGTAATACTTACTACTTTGTTGTAAAGTTAGATAGCCTGCACTGCAACCACAACGTTTCGCCGACTTACGCCTGCGTAGGGTATCTTCCAAAGCAGTTTCCAAGACCTGGCGAAGCATGGCTCTATGGTAGAATACCTAACTGCCACGCAGAATGCTTGGGTTCTATTCCTACGGAGATCCTGATTTTCTAACAGCATTCATCCGGTCAACTCTACCGATGTCTGTTTTTCTCAACGCTGTCGTATTTAGATTACCAATGTCTGTTATCGCCGTTTCTGGGTAGGTATAAACAGTCAATCACGTGTAGCGCGTACCTAAAGTGACCATGTTCGGTAGACTCCAAAGCGGGACGTGGGGAGGAGGCTGTGCAATAACGGAATAAGAACATATCACATAGCTGAAACCGAAAATTACACTTTTCACAGCCCGAGCCATTTTAGGCTTGGATATAATCCACCTGGTGTACGCAAAAACTCGGCTGTGTATGCGCCGCGGCTTTACAGTAATTGCGCAAGCCCCACTACCGAGTACATTAGGCGCGAGGGAAAGCGAATACATTAGCTGAAGAGAGCGAAGTGAAGAATGATGGTGGAAAGCGGTGCGCAAGGAGGACGAGCCAGGTCTGGGAGGCAGTAAAGCCTAGCAATAAATCGCCAGGCCTGCGTAGAACACGCAGCACAGTCACAGCGAAAGCTGGTACTGCGTCCTTTCCTGAGTCCATTGTAGACTCTCTTGGGGCAATTAATACAAGTACACATCCAAGGCATATGCCATAAAGCACCTTAACTTTAAGGAAGTAGGGAAGCACCCACTATGCAATTATTCGTTATTCTGTGGATAAGCAAGGTACCCGCTACACACATGTAAGACATTATGCGCACTATGCAGGTGCTGTGGCTGATAACGATGAAGAATTATGGCTGAATTTTTTATAATGGGTTGGAAGCATTCAACAACCCACTCGTTGCGCAATCCGCATGGTGTGGTGCCTGGTTGTTATTTTACTCTTATACGACGCTATATTACACATGTTAACAAGTTTCCTTGCCCGACATCACACTTTTTATAGGGTGTTTTTGCGAAGGAGTCTAAAAAATCAGCGTGGCAATCTGGTAGAATACTCGACTGCCACGCTGAGGTCCTGGGGTGAAATCCCATCCATTCCTAAAAATTGTTTCTAATTACATTTTTCCTTATTTCTCGCGATAGAGTCGCGGTTACCGACATCAGCGTTGGCGGCGGCCTATGTCTTCGGTGCCTAAATCGGCTCTTGCTGTGATCTCAGTACAACTTCCACTGTAATATATTAAGGGCCTCAACCACCATCAGTGTCACTAGGGTCATGGCCAAGAGCACAGAGTGTCTGCTTAGCAATTACTAGGTAGGCGGTGGGTGGCAGCGAAGAATAACAGCCACCACCGGTGGTATCTCTATCGCCCAGGTTGACTTCATTGCTTGGTCTTGAAAATCGAGGTTGAGGGCACGGAACCTTGCCCGCTATTAGAGGTGCTCATGCCTGATTGATTATGACTGTCAGTAAGAGTGGCCGAGGTTTTTATAAATTTTTTTCTCGTTTTTATTTTTTCTAATTTGGTGTGATAGCGATTACGGACACCGGCGGGGGCGGCGGACAACTACCCCACTGCCACTGCCGTTGTGATCTGGTAACAGATTTCGCTGTAAAACGAGAAGTGCTGAGGCAATTAAGGACTCTGGAAAGACGAGGGAGGCCAGCGTTAAGCCAAAACTCTGCTCGGAAAGTGGAGAGGTGGAAGTAAGGATTAGAGGAGATGAAAAGTGGATAGGAGGAGAAGAATAATTAAATGAAGCGCAATTAAATTTGAAAGAAGGTCAGAACCTGGGTACCACGGTCCGAAGGCGAGTGTCGTAACCACGCGGCTATCCTCGTATGGCAGGCGAACAAGCATTTATGGGAACCGTATGATTGCGTTGTTATGGGGAGAGAACAAGAAAAAATAGAGAGAAATATAGAATGAAACACAGAAAGCAAGAAAAAATTCGGCAGATCCCAAGTACTATGGGAATCGATGTTATGCGAACATGCGGAGGCAAGGTTACTGAGTAGTAATTTTATTGCGATAGCAATTATTTGGACAGTCTCGACGGGTTTTTCCCGTCGCCGTCGCCGCCGCCGTGATGTCGCGTATGAAGTCCAAGTTCATAAGAGCCCCCTGCGCATCGTACATTCTACCAGCGGGTAATAGCGCGCGAGCGGGAGCGATGAACGGGGCTGAAGCGGAGAACAAATGAGCCGGCAGGCGCATGCGATAAGATCCCCCCAACTGTTCTACCAACCTCGCCCGTCGTTCAGGAGCGTGAAAAGACGCGAGCGGGGGCGGGGGAGGGGGGTTCCCTCGAGCGACCTTCGATTTTACGAGCGCGGTCGTCGCGGGCGCGCGCCTTATCTCCCATCTCGGCAGCTCTCAACGCGAAGAGAATGTGGTGTGAAGAGTGTCCCTGGAGCGGCCGTATTTTCTTAAACCAGCGTTTTCTAGGGTAGCGTGAGATCGCATCCAAAAGAGTTAGCTTCCAGCCTCACTTCGTATAACATTACAATTTGTTGCTATCGCATTCATTGCTTCACCCTTGCGGTGAAACTGTGACTTTTTTTTATTAAGGGGAAGTTATGAAATGATAGTTAATATATGTACAAATGTACGCACGTTGATATTGTTGCGGATATATTTCAGAGATATTTCCAGTGGGAAATAGTTCAACAGTCAATATGGCGGTTCTCTTCTTCTTCTCCTCATCATTATGGCTCATATCGAATGCAGGGGATTGGCCGAGTGGTATGTGAATTTTTTTCCAGTATTTTCTGTAATGTATTACTCATAGAAGCTATATTTACCTAATTTAATGAATTGAGGTACGAATTATTGGTAATGAAATGTTTAAAGGAGAAGAATTTAGCTAGATACTCTTTTAGATTGCCTGATGAATTCATCAATGGCTCAGAAAACATCTCTGTCGCTGTAGCCCAGGGTAGAGGCGCCAAAAGAAAGAATAACTGATTCCGATACCTCCAGGCCCAGATTTCGAAGAGGTGGTTCTATGAATCTTTTCCACAATGACGTGAACCGTCAACATGATAGAAAGAAATGGCTAATGGTTTCCGCCTCGTTACAAAGGAGACACAAAGGGGAAGGCACTAAACTTGCTCTATGCCGGTAAAAATTTGGCCGCGTATCTGCGTGCTTCGCTGCAAATGTCATCGAAAGACGATAGTCTTCTGCCGGTCGTACTATATGAGTCCTGGTCTCATGCGCGGCCACCTGTGATGCTGTTCTCGACCATTTCTGTCCTGGCATGACCAAGCGTCTTCTCGCCGCAAGCGCGGTGTTTTTGGCACCGTGCAAAAAGCTGAGAAGTCGCGCAGAGCGACCACAAAAAGAGATTCTCTTGTTTGCAGCGACGAGGGCAGACTGCGCCAGCTATCGCGCGTCGGATGAAACGCGGCACTTCGCGCGACCTCGGAAATAGACGACGGCTCTTCGCTTTTGCGAGGCAGCCCGCATTTTCAGCGCAGCCTAAGAAACACTGGGGCCTTTAGAATTAAGTATCTATATTTTCTATAAAAAGAACAGAGCACTTAATACTTCCGTATTGTTGTTGCGCCTCAGATATGCGTAATATTTGCTTTTTTGATCGACAATCTTCACAAGTATACACGAAAACGACTGTTCAAGTTGGCTGGGCGTTCAGAAAGTAGTCAAACTTTGGCCGATTAGCTGAATCGAGTTACGGACAGACAGACAGACCAGAATTTCTGCGTTTAAGTATCCCAAGAAAGACTATCGTCTTTAAAATTTACGGGCGTAACGCGACAACGAAATTTGGTTATGTCCACTTGCATTATTCTCGACTTAGATAAATCGCTGCGCCATGGAAATAAGAGGTGCTCATATTCTGGAGAAGCTCTCAATACAGGGTCTGATAAACTTTTTCTGAATGTTAGCGAGCGAAATCTTGCCATTGTGATGTTAGCTTTTAGCGGGAAAATCCGAATGATAGGTCCCAATAGTTGTTGTTTACCCGCCCACGTCGTCCTCCTCTCCATCCCTCACTTCAACATAGTTGTAACTGCGATACTGCAACATCGACCCGCGGCGGGGATAGCGCCGACCCGGCGCTTGTTAGAAGGTGTGCGACGAAAAGTACGGCTTCAGGCGGGTGACGTGGACGACTTCTGAAGATGCGGAAAACGAAGTAGGGTCGTGAGGCGCTATTTCATATGTAACATCAGTCACCTCGCGTAGCACAGTGTAGGGGCAGGAGTATTTAGGAAGAAGCTTTTCGGACAGGCCGACATGCCGAGACGGAGACCACCGGAGGGCGAGTCACCCGGATTAAAGTGTACGTTCCGGTATTTGAAGTGGTATGTGTATTTCTGGCGCACTTGCGAGTCGTGAAGGCGTCGATGGGCAATCTGACGTGCCTTTTCGGCAGTGGTGATAGCGTCACAAGCATACGCTGTCGACTGGTTGGTAGGGCTGGGCACGAGCGCGTCAAAAGGCAAGGTTGGTTCTCGTCCATAGAAAAGTTAAAAGGGAGAATATCCAGCATTGTCGTGACGCGAGGTGTTGTACACAAAAAGTGAAGAAGGTAGCGCAGTGTCCCAGTCGCGATGATCAGTCGAAACATACATGGAGAGCATGTGAGTTTCGTGCGATTCAAACGCTCCGTGAGGCGGTTTGTCTAGGGATGACAAGCCCTTTTAAGCTTGTGCTTTGTTTCACAAGAACGAAGTAGGTCATCGATGACCTAAGATTAAAAATCAAGGTTGATCCCTCCGTCATAGGAATCGGTATAACACGAAAGTGAAACGTGTCCTTACATATGTAGTTGAATGTTTACTGTACATTGATATAAGATACCTTGCACAATGTCTATTGCTGTTTGACAATTATAGCGCGCTTTAACGTGGATGCATCCACGTTGACGCTTGGTGCTCTATCTGTATCCCGACGACTAGCGTCCGTGATCCACAATTAAACAAACACTTGTGGTCATAGAAGCTTGTGGTTGCTGTACGGAGAGAGCGGAATCAGAGAAAGCGGTGTGAAAGCCAGAAGAGCGTCACTGGTTGGACGCCAAACTTGGGCTAAGGTCGCCTACTCGCGGCATGTGAGAGTTATTGAACAACCCTGCCCGACCAGAGGGCAACGCAACGCGCGTCGTGTTTTCCCCGTTGGCCGGCTGCGATTTTTCGAGGGTGAGCTAGGAACGCGGAGTTACGGCCACGCGGATCACTCGCGCGTCGCAGAGCTATTTCTTTGGTATAGACGAATGCTATGAGAGAGGGCGATGCTAGGGATAAGGTCGCCACCTGGCAGTGTGTTAATGCGTCGACAAAATTGCACTTTTCCGATTCGAAACTCGCCGAATGGGGTGGGTGCATAGAAACAACGCTTTGAAGGAACTAACTGTGCATTTCAGGATCATAATGCATTACTTCACTTTAGCAAGAGCACTGTTAGAGGACAGTGGTAGATATAAAGGCGTGTTTTTAAAGCGTACAGGGTATGTGACTGTGGCGCAGTGGATAGCGTGCCCGGCATTGCTTGTAGCGGACCAAGATGTCGTAGGTTCGACTCTCGTTGGCGGAAATTTTTTTTCTTTGTCTTCTCATTGTGCGTATTTTTTCGGCGTCATTTCCGTGACGGAAATACGTCACTCAAATCTTGGTGGACCCCGGCATAAAACACTTTCGTGTTAAAAATGTAGCAACCTCCATCTGTAGCGCAACTGCTCGGGAGAGGTCTCGTGTGGCAAATCGGGAGCTACAAGCAGCTCCTGTCTCACGGGGTGCATATTTCGGTGGTATAAGATGACGAACATGCGAAGAGAACTGTTCGTCGGGTCATCATTCAGGTGGTTGATTAGATCGCGTAGGGACGCGTCACGCCGTTGCTCGTCAGCAATGTTGCTGAAAGCGGAGTGTGAGGAAATGCACACGGACGTGTCGTCCGTTGCGGCATCTGGAGCGTCGACAGGGGTACCGAGATAGACAATCGGCGTCTTGGTGCAAACCGGCGGACTTGTAGACCACAGTGTACGTGAAATCCTGAAGACGGAGAGCCAAGCGAGCCAGGCGCCCTTTTGGATCCTTGAGTGTTGAAAGCCAGCATAGAGCGTGGTGATCAGTGGTCACGGTGGAATGTCCGCCATATAAATAGGGGCGGAATTTGCCAGCTGCCCATACAAGTGCAAGACATTAACGCTCAGTAATGGAATAATTGCGTTCGGGAAGGGAAAGCAGCTGGCTGGCCTATGCATGAACTCTATCATGACCGGATTGTCGTTGAGCTAGCACAGCGCCAACCCGTATCCGCTAGCGTCACTGCGGACCTCGCTTGGCGCGGATGCGTCGAAGTGGGGGGAGAATCGGCGGTGGGGTGAGCAACGTAATGAGTCGTGAAAAAGCAGCGGTTTATCAGGACACCACAAAAACGGCACGTCTTTGTTGTGAAGATCAGTTAGAGAGCGTGTAATGTCCGCGAAGTTTTCGACAATTCGTCGGAAATATTGGGAAATGCCCACAAAACTTCGAAAGTCTTCGGTGCAAGTTGGTACAGGGAAATCGAGAGCAGCGTGAACATTGTCGGGTTTGGGGCGGATGCCAAAAGAGTCGACGAGATGCCCCAGGATAGCAACTTGGCGGTGCCCGAAGTGGCATTTCGAAGAATTAAGTTGTAGCCCAGCCGCATGAAACACCTGTAAGAGTGCGCGCAAGTTGGTCGAGGTGCGTCTCAAAGGTTGCAGCAAACACAATAATGTCGCCCAGGTAACAAGGGCAGATGGAC
Source organism: Rhipicephalus appendiculatus (assembly GCA_030522465.1). Taxonomy (NCBI): domain Eukaryota; kingdom Metazoa; phylum Arthropoda; class Arachnida; order Ixodida; family Ixodidae; genus Rhipicephalus; species Rhipicephalus appendiculatus. The sequence goes on from JALIZH010023100.1 coordinate 19,087, forward strand.
CGCTTAAAGCTGCGAAAAAGTGTGTCCATCATCCGCTCGAACGTTGCCGGCGGGTTGCGCAAGCCAAATAATGGCATAACTCTGAACCGGTAGAAACCGTCAGGCGCTACAAAGCGCTCTTCTCGTTGTCGAGGTTCTCTACGCTGATTTTCCAGTAAGCAGAGCGTAGGTCTATCGATGAAAACTAGGTCGCACCGTGCAGGTAGTCCAGGGCATCGTCGATGCGAGGGAGCGGGTATACATCCTTTTTAGTGATCTTGTTTAATTGCCTATAGTCCACACAGAAACGCCAGGTGTTACCTTTCTTTTTCACGGCGACTACAGGGGAAGCCCACGGTCTAGAAGGCTCATAATGCCTTTTGTGAGCATCTTGTATTACTTGGCGCTCTGATGGTGACACGCGGTCAGGATTCCTGTGGATTGGAATCGCGTCACCGGTAAGGATGCGATGCTTGACTTGTGATGTTTTAGCTAAGGGTCTGCCGTCAAACTCAAGTATGTCGAAATAGGTCGTGAGGAGATCACGGAGTTCTTTGACGTGAGAGGGTGAACGGTCTGACGCAATCATTTTTATTACATTGCTTTGCAGTGTTGAAGATGCAGGTGCGTCGGCCCTATGTGGGTTTCAAGAGATGGCCGCGGGCAGTTCAGGTGACACCGATGAGATTTGGCACTTCTGTGAGGGCGACAGAGTGGCGAGAGCAATGCCTTGTGGTAGGACTTGAGGGCTGAGTCTGAAATTAAAAAAGGAAGGCATTTCTTGTTGGCCGTAATAGTTATAACGCTGTATGGAAAAGATACGTTGTGCGCCATTAAAACACTGGCAGAGGGAGACATGACGTAATCACCATCCGGTACACTAGGGTATGGTTCAACGGCGACATAGGTTAGTGCTTGTGGGGGTAGACGAACAAAGTCGGCACACGAAAGCTTGTTGCGAACCGTCTCAGACGCGGCAGCGGACGTAGGTAGGTCAAGTTGTACGACACTGGCAGAGCAGTCAATGACAGCGGAGTGGTCACTCAAGAAATCGAGTCGGAGGATGACGTCGTGAGGGCAATGAGCAAGAATATGAAACATGACGGTAAGTTTGGCGGTCGCCGACACTCAGACGTGCAGTGCACATTCCGAGCACAGCCGGCGTTCCTCCGTTAGCGACAC
>JALIZH010023101.1:0-5000 GCA_030522465.1 Rhipicephalus appendiculatus
TGTCTTAGGAAGAGTAGTGAATGTTTCACGCACATCTCTGCACGCTATCGACATTTTTACCCTCGACAAACATAGCGTAGCGCTTTCTTCCCCGTGAAACGAAGAGATAGCAAATCACGGAGCCCAGGTGACAGTGCCCGAGCCATTCGAGGATGACCCGTCGTAGCCTCTGGCACAAACGAGCCCTGCGTCGTTTACGTCCCGACATCGCGCCGCATCTGCATGTTTTCTTTTTAGACGCGAAGCAGCTTTTGCTCGGGGCTCTGTGTTGCCAGGTCGGTCAAGCTGGCGTAGCCAAAAAGCCAGAGAAACTGTAGCCCAAATGTAGCCAAAGATAAAAAAGAGCGAAAATATTTGTAGCCAAATATAGTCATTCTTATTTGATATATTTTTTTGGACTTCACATTTTCACATTCGACCACTACAATCACTTTTTGTGCAACCTGTTATAGTGCATCAAACAGCTTGTGTTCAAGAACGTCAAAATGGGGTGATTCCACGAGAGATCGACACGGGACCGAAAATTGATATTTTAGATTTGATTGAGTATCTTATATATTGTGCAAATATCACCCAGTAGCCCGAAAGTGAACTTTGTTTTTTTATTAACTGCATAGTTTAGGAGGAAAAAAGATATCGAAGTTATGTTGTACGGAGGGACCAATTTCGTCCCTTGTCGTTCTCGAAAGTTCACGACGATATAAAAACACAAATAATTTTACACAGAAAAAAACTTTTTTCTATAAAATGTATGCGTAATAAAGAGTGAAGCGCCAGTGGCGTAGCCAAGGGGGGTTTGGGGGGGTTCAAACCCCCCCCCGGAATTTTTTCAGTTTTGCTTGCGTATATATGCACGCACACATACAAACGCACGCACGAACATACATAAAGTATGGTTGAACCCCCCCCCGAAAAAACTTTCGGCTACGCTACTGGAAGCAGCATTGTTTGAAGCCTGTGGACAAAAGGAAACTGCTTTTGAAAAATGTCTGAACAGGCGACATTTTTTAAAAGTTGCTATATTTGAGAATTTTTTTACTCATAAGATAAAGCAGTTAGAGTATCATAACTTGGTGGCCTAGGACAACATAATGTGTTCAATATTTGCCTGTTAATATCGTTGCTTTACCTCAAATACGTATTTTTATAAATGGCCTCGAACTTTCAATTTTGGCGATAGTTAAGCCTATAGAAAAAAATCAATATTTAAAAAAACCTATCTTCGATTTCTCTTAAAATCCCACAAGGAGACCCTCGCAGACCATAGAAAAAGCATATAAAGAAACATGTTGCATTATTTTGTTTCCAGCGATAATAAATATTGTGTGTACAAGTACCAGCTTTTCGAGGAATGCACTTAAGGCGATAAAAAACATACGAAATCGGGATAAAAAAAGGGGGCCTAAGCGACTGGGTCGCTTGAACGTGATCATATCGGCAGGCGAAAAGCTGTTTTGGTAAATAGGAATGACCTTTTTAAGCATGACCTTCTGCAATACATAAATTTGCCCTTTTGTATCGAGGCTTGAGACCTCCAACTTATTGGCGCCTCTGTTACTGACGCTCTCGCATGAGACTCCTGTGACAGTCATCTGCTTTTAACGTTTTGGTTCAGATCACTTAAACGGAAATAGGCTCGCGAAAAGAGACAACGGAAGCATAACGAATATTGAAATTGAGTAACGCTGCTGCCGCCGCCTTTAACAGAACGCGGTTTGGCGTTTCTTGCCGCCGGCCGCCTGCTCAACAAACTACTGCGTGCCCCCATCTTGGAGGAAATGTTTTATATCATAGGGTTTAAACTATAGAGAACGCCTGAGCAAATCTGCAATCTTAACGAAACATACTTTAGGAAAGCTCAGCAAAGCACGAAGCCACACTTTACAACCTAAGGGCGGCAAGCTCGGTAGTGATTAAGCCTGCATCTGAAATGGTGGCGCAGATGGCTGTATGGCTGAAGAATGTCAAAATGCTCTAGGCAAATGCAGACGACCTAAAAACCATTGGGTATTTTTCAAGATCGTTTCAGTGCAAATCGTTGCCACGTGTTGGCAAGCCTACGTTCTTGGAACGTTTGCCGAAGTACATCGGACGATACAAAACATGGTCGTGTTTTGATAGTGTCATGCACTGCTGTAAGTCATCAGGAAAAAATGCAGCGTTTTCAGCGTACCATGGCTTATGTTCAACGCATTCCTCAGCTTAAGAGGAAAGAAAGGATGTTCATGTTCATGTTCTATCAAATGTTCATGTTCTATCTTCTGAGGTCCTGCCCTGGTGTCAGATCATTGCAATTCATCGCTTTGCCTGCAAATATATATATGGATTGCCTGCGAGTGTGTCACCGTGTATTGGATTTCCGACATTAAAGGTGAGCGATGCGCGCCAGAAGTGCACCTTTATAAATAAGTATTCCTCAAAGTGCCAAAACAGCTTTTCCTCTGCCAATATGGTCACGTTCAAGCGACTCAGTCGCTTAGGCCCCCCTTTTTTTTATCCCGATTTCTTATGTTGTTATCGCCTAAGTGCATCCTCGAAAAGCTGGGTCTTTTACCCACAATATTATCGCTGGAAACAAAATAATGCAACCTGTTTCTTTATATTCTTTTTTCTATGGTCTGCGAGGGTCTCTTTGTGGGAATTTTAAGAAAAATCGAAGATGGGGTTTTCTAAATATTGATTTTTCTATAGGCTTAACTATCGCCAAAAATTGAAAGTTTGAGGCCATTTATAAAAATATGTATTTGAGATAAAGCAACGATATTAACAGGCAATATTGAACACATTATGTTGTCATAGGTCACCAAGTTATGGTGCTCTAAATGCTTTATCTTAGGAGTAAAAAATTCTCAAATATAGCAACTTTTAAAAAATGTCGCCTGTTCAGACATTTTTCAAAAGCAGTTTCCTTTTGTCCACAGGCTTCAAACAATGCCTCTTCATCCTTCATTACGCATACATTTTATAGAAAAAGTTTTTTCTGTGTAAAGTTATTATTTGTGTTTTTATATCGTCGTGAACTTTCGAGAACGACAAGGGACGAAATTGGCTCCCTCCGTACAGCATAACTTCGATATTTTTTTTCCTCCTAAACTATGCAGTTAATACAAAAAACAAAGTTCACTTTCGGGCTACTGGGTGGTATGTGCACAAAATATAAAATACTCAATCAAATCTAAAAGATCAATTTTCGGACCCGTGTCGATCTCTCGTGGAATCACCCAATATCGACATTCAGGTGAATCCTTAAGCAATCAACGCACGTTAATTCGAAAAAAAAAAACACGAAAACATATATGCAAGTTGCGTCTCACGAGTTCCTTGCTTTTGGAAAGTAACCTTCGATGAGACCTTCGACGAGATGCGTTCTACAGGACCATTTATCATCAACTCTGCAATAGTTTACAAATGAAGCAAAACAGGGCCAATGATTATTTTTTGTGCTTTCCTAGACAAATTTTATGATTACAGCCACGAGCCCGTGCTTCCTTTCTTGTGAATATTCAGTTCATGCTTGAATTCCGTTTAGCGCCGCCAAATATAAAAAAAAAAGAGTCCATTTGTAAGTGTATAGTGTAATGTTGCGGCAGTGCGGAATAGAACAGCGGAAGTGGTTGTAGTAATAATAGTCGAGGGGACACCATAGCGGACGGCTTCGGAAATCACGACCATCTGGGGTTTTTTTAACGTTCACCTTATTTAGGCAGCATTTTTCTTTCATAAAAATGCCGGCGCCGTGGCCGGAATACGATCCCGCGACCTTCGGTCAGCAGTCGAGCACCATAAACAGTAGCCCATAAAGCTCCTTAATGCGTCAGATAAAGAATTAAATTCTTTTGGGTGAACTTGCTCCACGCAGATGTCACGCAAAGCACGAGCGGTGAGCACAGGCGCCGAAAACGGATATAGGGTGAAACGCGTGAACTCATGGCAACTGCCACGTGTGTGACTCTTGCTCTTTGCAGCGCATACGCTCGAAATAGTGTAGGTTTTACAGCATGCACCACTACGCGCGTTGCGCCTGCAATCTTATTAAAAACAAGAACATGGAATCTGCTACATTGCAGAAGGCTTCGATAAACAAATGCCCACTTGTACCTATACAAATGCACATCCAACTCCTTGGCCTGCAGTCTGAAATTGCAGCCTGAAATCACGTGGTTCATATGCTAGTATAGACAAAGTACGGCTTCCGGAGAAGTGGAAGGGCGTCCCGCCGTTGCCTGGGCGAGAATGGTCATAGACCGACGGTGCTCATCCGACAGCTTTCCACTCGCTTAGGCTACTTTGGCGAAGAAACTTGCGGACTTCTGGTGAATTTTGCCGCTTTCAGCTAATTTGAAGGTGAAATGTGAATGCACATTTAGATATTTCTCGATGCTCTGGAGAGTCACCTCTGGAACGTTGATCATGACGGCGCCACTTATAGCCCAAACAAAGCCAAGTCGCCGATTTTCAGTAGCCCAAATATATAGCCACATAGCCAACTCGCCTAAGTCGACGCCAAATTTTTTTTTTTCTGTCAACCAATTTGGCTATATATAGCCAAACCTGGCAACACTGTCGGGGCTGTGTCCGTCCCTTGGCGACCGTCCGCTCCCCCACTGCGCATGCGCCAACTCTCCCCCCTCTCTCCGCATGAGCGCGAGGAGGTGGAAGGGGCCCTCTCCTCGCGTGAGCGCGAGGAGGTGGGAGGAGGTGGAGTGGAGGAGGTGGCGTGAGCGCTGCCTCCGCTTCGTTTCTCCTCTCCCGTTTCTCTCTCTCCGGCGCAGCTGTGCGCTCGTATATAATGCGGCGCGTGCTCTCTCCGTTGCACTGTCCTTCGCAACGGCGCTATGTATGTCAACGTTGGCGCCATTTGTAGCGGCATCGGTAATGTAAGCTGTGAAAGCAGCGCAAGCAGCGTAAGCAGCACCGCTGATACACAACTCCACACACAAATCAAACATACACGGAAACATACAAATGGAAACACCAGTGAACACCAGCGCTGCTTCGCA
>JALIZH010023101.1:10000-25000 GCA_030522465.1 Rhipicephalus appendiculatus
ATCCCCTATACTTTCCTTGGCATCATTGTCTGTTAGTTCTCACTTACAGGAGGGAAGTGGTAGTGAAAGTGGGCCCTTATTTCTGCAAGTGCCATTTTACCTGCCGATCCAACGTTTTCTGTCTCTCTTTCTCTTTTTTTTTTTCAACACATAATGTACGTGACGCCACCGGGAAATTCTTTTGGCACCAGGCGATGGCTCCCGTACTCGGCTACTGGAAAGCCCGCTCCATGGCCCAACCAATCCGCAACCTGCTCGTGTACAAGGGAATCGAGTTCGAGGACAAACGGTACGAGATCGGCCCGCCACCCGACTACGGTAGGTCCGCCTGGCTGAAGGACAAGTTCACGCTGGGCCTGACGTTCCCCAACCTTCCGTACTACATCGACGAAGACGTCAGGCTGACCCAGAGCTTGGCCATTCTCCGGTATCTGGGAAGGAAGCACGACTTGGCTGCCAGGTATACACGGTGCACGGCACTGTCTTCGTATTTCAAAAAGGAACTTGAAGGAAAATCTGAATTCTACCTAAACAAGTACACTACCGTACTTACACAGGAAAGTGGTCCGGTTTGTCCGCTACCTTTTACGAAACATGTAATTCCAACCGTCAACGTGGCTCACTGGCTGCGAATATAGTTCTGGTCTTGAGTAGAAAGCCGCCGTTCGTGACGGTCGGTGTGAGATGGGAAGATAAGGTCAAAACAAATGTGCGTGTTCATGGGACCCCTTGAAGAAGACCAGCTGATTAAAGTTACGTATATATGCACGCTGCGGTGGTTTTAGTGGTTGTGGTGCTCGACTGCTGACCCGAAGTTTGCGCGATCAAATCCCAGATGCATGCGGCGTCCGCATTTCGGTGAAGGCGAAATGCGGGAGGCCCGTGTACTTAAGATTGTAGTGTATTGAGCTTCCATGGCACCAACTATCTTACTTTCCACTATACGACATAGTTATATAATACGTAAACAGGTAATATAGTTGCGCGCCGTAGGTAAATAATCCCACTTTATATGTGAAGTGTACGGCCACTGTATTGCGTTCACTTTGATTAAAGTAAAAAAAAAACTTCAAGCAGCTAGCCCACCGCATGTTTCTCGCTTCGTGAAAATGGACTGACATAAGAGCAGTTGTGTGCGCAGTTTTGGTGAGCTTCATTTAGCGTGAGTATGCGGAATGGTTCTTTTAAGCTTTTTACACGAAAGCTCTACGCGAGATAAATACGCGAAGATATTGAAGATTACTTTTTTTTGTCAATTATTCGACGGTTCAATATAGGCTGGATCACGAATCAGCCAATGCCGGCTTGCAGGGCACTTCTATCTAGCCCTATCTCTTCATAGAACCCCAGAGCTATTAAGAAACAAATAAGGTTTCCTTCATCTATCATCGACGGCGCGCATGGGCCGTTTCGCTTGGCTGCACACCACACGGCCAGGGAGGTCGCTCGGTGTGTGGTCCGCTAGCAGTACGAAACGAAACAACAAAAGATAAGAAAAAAAAACGGTATACAGAGGGAATAAAAATAAAAACCGACAGTAACAGTGGGAACAGAAACTTTAGCGACCATCTCTCAAGCTAGAATACTTGTGCTTCCGATGCGTTACGGAAGGAGGACAAGAATACCCACAAATGAACTGAACTGAACTTTATTTTGCCACAAAACTAACAAAATATCTTTCTAAATGTCTGTACCTTCCTCGTCTGTGATAAAACATAAGCGCGCTCCTCCACGAGTGTTCTCATATTATGCGGTCGACCCATACTTGCTGTCGACTGGCGTGGGGAAACACGTACGAAAGGCGCACCACTCCATTGAAGCTTACTTCACCTCTCTTGGTGTCGCTCTAGTGTGGCTTGAATAGGAACCGGGGGTGAGGGTCAAGCGGCCATCTTTCACCCCCCCCCCCCTGTCGACCCCAATGTTGCCAAGTATTCCGCCACAAACCAAGCTGAGAATACAATATATCCTTCTATGTACGGCCATTCGACGTGAAAACCACTGAGATATGGTGGAGGCGGATCGAGGCATGTCTCCAACAATTTCATGGTCTCCTGAATGCTACCGAATGCATTTCTGTAACATCGTGCATGTATTTTTAAGCCTGCTACGGAAATGGTTCTATACGTGCGTCTGTAACATTTTTAGGCTGTCATGTATTTATTAATCACACCTATGTTGCTGTCTACCTTATCTTGAATTAGTGCATTGTGTTAGCATTTTTTATTGCGTCGGGTTTGTATATTATTGCTTTTTTTTTTGCTTTTCTTCATGCCCTGAGCGCAGTTTCTAAACAATAATAAAGCATGATGGCGATTATTAAGATGGCAGTGATGACTTTAGGTGAAAGCCTCCTTACTGAACAGCCCTTACGCAAACCGTCCTCGCTATACTTATGTTTCCTCATTGCAACCGACCAGGAACAACCGGGAGATGGCGGAACTGGACGTGATTGAGCAGCAGGCTCGGGACCTATGCCTCACGCTGATCAAGGCGGCCACTCCGGATCCCAAGGCCGAGGGTGGCATTGACTCGTACGCCAAAACGATGGGCGAGACCCTGGTACCCTGGGAGAACTTCTTAGCCTCCAGGAAGTGGACGATGGGAGAGAGGCTGACGTACGTGGACTTCCTTCTCTACGAGGGGCTCGACTGGCACCGAGAGTTTAAACCGTCGGTTGTGCAAGGGTACCCGAACATCGTGGAGTACCTGAAACGGTTCGAGCAGCTGCCCAACATGCAGGAGTACTTCGCCTCGGACAGCTACGTCAAGTGGCCCATCCTGGGTTACCTCAGGACGTGGGGCTTCAAGAAGTCTTCTGGGTGACAGGCGTCGGGCGTTGCTGCAGTTTGTTTTCGAAATAAAGTGTCTCGTTTCATTCTGCGCACAACGTTAACAGTTTCGCACCCGAAGCACAGTGACCACGCGGTAGACGTCGCTTTACGCGTTGGTTGACTTGACTAGCAGCAGCGGATGTGATGTAAGTGACAACAAATTCTTCCATCAGTGCCACTTTTACGTGGCATAGTATTCGAGCGTGTCTACGAGGTGCCAAGACAATAGGCCCTCTTAGAACACCTTCCTATGATTGTCGCTTAAGCCACAATCCCAGAAGCAGCTGATAGTGCCCTGGCATGAACGGACGGCAGCGCTTAAAATTTTCCCATGGAGTGCTCCTGTGAGATGTACAGAATGAAAGACTTTTCTCTTTGTCAGATGCAAATTATCATTAGTTATTACTTCTATTCGACAGTTGTCCAACTATTATCAAGGCGAGCAACACACCGTGGATCAAAAGTGATGATAACGGACAAGAGTGAAATGAAGACGTGAATAAGTTAGTAATTTTTAAGATTTTGCAAACTTACTGGATCAACCGAAAACAAAATGAGCACGCAATTAGTACGTTGATGAAAATCACGCTATTGGATGTCATGAACATGCCTACCATATGCGTGCGCACGGGGGGCGCGTCAGGGGGGAGGGGGGCGCAAAGTCTACCCCATACACTGACTTAATAGAGGAGGGGGCGCTGCGATGAACCTTCCCCCCACCCCCCCCTTAAGGGGAACCCTGTGCACGCTTATGATGCCTACGTATGCCTCATTGACATTCTGATAATTAGGTGAGCGCTTGTCCAGTCCCAGATATATATTCATGACTAACCAATTAAAGCTCGTTAACGAAAAAAATAGTAGTGGCCGCTCCAGTGAACCGGAAACAAATATGTACTAGGTTTGCTTGGCGTAACGCCGTTCCTCTTTTTTAAAATCTTGCTGCGTGATAGTTAAGACACCCTGTGTATAAGCATGTGAGGTCATGAGACGGGCCATATGGCTTCTTTTCAATATAAAAAATGCAGATGTTGTGTGAAGATGGAAACTGGAAGAGATGAAAAATTCTTGAACACGCGGTGTCTCTGGAGACGACGTTTCGACTAACAGTCCTGTCGTCTTCAACGTTGCAGTCTAGAACAACGGGCGATACCGCTTGTCGAAGCATTGTCTTCAGCGACTCCGCGCGTTCAAGAATTTTGCATCTGTTCCTGTAAATTTGTAATTTTGACCAGCAAGACTAAACCTCCGCTTCCGTCTATTTCCTTCTCTTTATTATCATTCGGCGAAAGTAAGATACAAGATGGCGGCGGCTGCCATTGCCGAGGTCAAAGCACCGTCAAAGGTTACCTTTTCGAGGCTCATTAGATACGACGCAAAATACGATTTAAATTTGTGTACGGTTATTATGACGTTAAATGCGGAACCATATTTTAGATACATCCCTGGCATAAAGGACAGGAGGTGAGTGGAACGCAGATGAGCTACAAGTTCGTGCATGGAAGCATTCTACCGGTTCTTTTTGCACACAAAAAAAAAGGGGGGGGGGAGAGGGGGGGAGCCATTCTGTATGGCACGAGCCTATGCGAGTGGTCAAGGAAGAGTGCGCGTTTCTGTCACTGCAACAGCCCATCTCGAGCCGTGTCTGAGAAGCAGTCGTGGTTGACATTGAGAGGAAACGTGCCACGTTACCACCAATTATCGCGCATCGCGCAGGTGCGAGGTCTCCCGCGGGAGGGCTCCGTATCACGACTATGTCTATGGTTAATGGCGTCACTTAACCGTATGCACGTCTGTATTTGTATCCCTTAATGACTTTCCAAGCTTGCAGGTGCGGAAATACGGCGCAGGCGCCCATGTACGTTCGTATACGTGGAGATAGTCGTAGCACATACGCATAAGAGCCAACACCAGTAAGCAATAAACCTTTACGATTCATCCGGCGAACAAACCTATGAGCATACACATAACATTAGCCGTGAAAAAGAGGAGCAGTCGTGATGGAACAGTGCTGTTTAATCAGAAACCAGATGTTTGTGGGCATTCACTGTACCGAGATGGTTTCAAGCAATCCCGGAAAAACGGTTAAATATTCGGGTATTTCCGAAAACCGAACGCCGTAGTCAACAATGTGAGAACAACTCTGCAGGTGTTGTCGATTTGCCAGGTAAAACTCTGCCCATAGCAGAAGTAAGTAATAAATGAACTTGACGTTTTAGGATAAGGTAGGTTTTTAGGCGTTATCTCAAACGTTGTTCTTGGTGAGAGAAAAAAAAAACGTGTGCAGCGTGATCATGGGAACAGGAAAGACACAGAAAGGAGCTTAGCGGTGTTCCACACTTTCATCCAAGAACAAAATGGATGATAGAAATGGAGTACAAGGAGGGACGATGGTAAAGACAACGACTGTGCCTGTATAAGTGCGGTGAAACGGTTTCTAATGGCTATTCTGTTGCCATCCGCTTAGCTACATCAGACAGGAATCGCAGCGCCAGCCCTCCTGTGTCACAGAATTCGAGCCCAACACTGTAATTATTTACTTGAATACTTTCGTAATACGCGTCAAAACAGAACCGAATACGGGCCAGCCTAGTTCTTACGTGCACTTTGCTCGCAAAAAAAACAAAAAAAAAATTGTTTTTTGTTAGTCGCATGGTTCCGCCCACTACACTAACGAAGTAGCAGGAGAGAGAGAAAAAAAAGAACAACTTTAATAAACGTAAGGCTCCCTGGTTACTACAGGTGGAGCCCCTTTTCCAGGGCCCCACTGGCAATTGCGACTCGCCGGGCTTGGTCAAGCTTCGCAAGCCCAGTTCAGAGAGTCGCGCCTCCCACGATTAATTTACGTGTCTTTAGTTAGCGCTGCCTCGCTAACAAAGCAGCAGGAAAAACTTGGCTGAAAGGACCGCATCTCGTTCGGTTAAAAAATTGTGTGGGTGCACAATATGGTAAAACCAATACAATGCAGCCTATTAATAACTTCCACGGCCCCCCTTGTGCTACTAGAACAGCGTCCCCGTCGCTCGTTCATCTACAAGGCGGTGAACTGTTTTGCATGGTGCTATACAACACACCCTACAAGCGCTATACTCGAATATTACATCGAGTACATGTACACTTTTATACTGCCCTGTGCGCTGCTCATCCTACAATAGCGATCGCGCTAACGGGTCATATCTGTGACTAAAATGCAGCCCTTCAGAGTATGCAGTTTGCCCTGCTTAATTCGCTGCAGGACAAACACACCATTGGTAGAAACACGGTCGCTGGATAGCCGTGGTAGAGGAGAAAGGTAATCATGACTATGAAGTTCGCGCGAATGCATACGACGTAACGTCGAGTAGAGGCGACCTACTAAGTCCATGAAAGATACCGAATGATTCCAGTCGCATCAACAACTTGCACTGCATGACATCTTAATTTTATCGCTTCAACTATCAGATACTCTTGTAAACTGTCTCCTTTCCTTCGAGAGTGCCGCCTACATAGCGTTTATCCTTCTTAAAAGCTGTCATCACTAATTTTTGATCACTTATGAGATCATCCTGGCCGGTTCATCAGCGTCATCGCCAGCATGAAGTGACGTTGTGCGCGTAGTAAGGTTCAGGCTCTTACTACTTCGACCACCGACGTGTAACAGGTGGGGTCATGATACGGAACAGCAGCAAATAAAGGCCGCCTTAGCGTGGCTGCAGTGTCGAAGGCGAGGAGGAGGAACTCATGCTGATTACTGGTTGATCCGCCATAAAATGTACGGATCGTCACCGTCAGCTTCGGGCAATCTAAGGGGGCCCAAGATGCCGCGGGCAGATACTCCTTGCCTGTTCCAACGTGGGAGCGGCCCGCAGGGGGTTTGGGCTAAAACCCGGCTCTCCTCTTTCGGTGTTCAGTAAAGTTATTTATCTATCTGTCTACTGGTTCACCCCCATCTTGGTAGCCAGTGCCAAAAGTCTAGATATATCTTGCAAAACTTTGTACCTTAAACATTATACATGAGGTAAACGAAAAAAAGGGGAATTTTAAGGCACAACATTAATGAGAGTTAACAGACAAACAAGCCAAGAAAAGTATAGGGGATGTTAATTGTAGTAAGTGACTCAATTGAGAAGAAATTAAAGTGGACGAAAAACACTGACCATCGTGGCTATGAGCGGCGCTGATTAACACTACCAGGTTTAAGTGCATAGATATACCCGATAGAGTGGACAGGAGGATGACCGCCGCCGTAGCTCAATAGGTAGAGCATCGGGCGCGTTATTCCGAAGGTTGCACGTTCGGCTCTGCCGGTGGCAAGTTATCTTTTCGTCCACTTTAATTTCTTCTCATTTATATCATAATTACTACAATTAACATCCCCTATATTTTCCTGGGCTTGATTGACTGTTAGTTCTCACTAATGTGTCATACATGAGGTAAAGGATGTGAAGCCATAAAGGCCCCTACATATGCGTCGTATTCCTTTGTTCCTGCACCTGTCTACAACATACCTCAGCGAATATCATACACCGCCTCGGTCCTCGTGAAACACAAAACACGTACACGAGGCTGTGCCCGTGGTGTCATCCAAATAGATTACGTTGCGCGCTACGGACAAGAACATAAAGAAGAAACTGATGATTCACACGTCACAGTGTGTGAATCGTGTATTTCCTCCTTATGTGCTCATCCGCAACGGGGCTGCGTAAGCTGTTCCAAGTTCCCACCAAAGAGCCCAAATAGAAACTATCGGGCATGTCCTCCGTCCCCACATGATTACTGCTACCTCTCTTAACTCAAACAAGCTTCGCGTCAGTTCAATTCGAACGCAACGTTGGATCTGAGCGTTAATTTCCTATGTTTTTTTGTCATGGCTACCCAGTTATATCACGGCTCGCACTCGCAGCAGTTGGCGCGTGATGCTCAATCTGCGTTTCCTTAAATGGCAGAAAATGAGCGGAAAAAAATAAAACACCTCGACAATGCGGAAGTTAACGGTTTGTCTTGTCAAGCATCCGGTTTGGGCGCGCAATCTCTTCTCGCGCAATAGCACGTGCGAGAAACAGCAAAAGAAAAAGCCCCACTAAACAGCGGCCGTATGTGTGTGTACACACAAAGATAACCGTTCGGCCAGATGGAAGCCCGCACCTCGTACATATGCGGAAAGGGGGGTGGTGGGGGGTATGTGTACGTACGTACAAGGGACCTCGCAAGAGGCGTCCCACACGCTCGCAATGGCGGCGGCGGCTGCCATTGCCGAGGTCAAAGCACCGTCAAAGACGCGGTGGAGAGGGCAAGCCGACGCTACACACCCCTGCGTCCGGTCCCCTTTCTGGACGTTCTTTTTGCCACTTCGCTAATCGCTCCGTTGCCGCGCGGCATTTTTCGCTATATTTTCGCTTCGAATGTACGCGGGAATCACGTGACGCGACCGATGAGAGAGAGGGGGCGCGGACTAGACTGGCTTGTCTGGGTGGGCAGCCGTGCATCGGACGGCCGGTTGGTGTACGAGTGAATCAGTTGACGGAAGAGCGTACTACAGCGAAGCATCCGGGCGGTATCGTCCCGGGAGAAAAACACGCCGGTACATTCGCGGGTGTCGTTTGCGAGCATTCCTGGGTGTCTCGAGGCATCTGAACGGTGAGTGAGTAGCGACGCTTTTTTTGTATTTGATTTTTTAAAGACTAGAAGGCGTGTGATATGCCGCGACGGGCCGCTACGTGGCCAAACCGCCCCGCCTATTCATCGCCGGCTTGCGGCGAGCGCCAACGCAGCAGCGGCCAGTCTGGAGCAAACGTTGCTTTGAGTTCCCTCCTCTGTAAAAATTAGTAAAATAAACTGAAGTAGTGTTTTCTCGCATAGATGACATCAGCGAAAAAGCACGATTTTTACGGGAATCTGCACGCCGAAATAAGCTATACCAAATGGCACGCAGAAATATTTTAAAAATGCCTAGATGACGTAGGGCACGAAGGTGTTTGTGTACTAACAGACAGAGAGGACATAGAAGCGACTTGGCTCGATGAAAACCACAACGTGCCGCTGGCATATCAGTATAAGGTGACTGCGCTCAGCCACATAGCAGTGCGTTTACAGCTCGTGGTTGTGGTGAAAGGTAGAGAGTGTAGTGTTGAGGATGTAGCGCCGTATAATATGCGAGGAACCTTAGAAATAACCATCAAAGGGGTGAGTCTTTCGTCCGGAGGCAAGTTAAAGAAAATTAATAATTTAACGGATATATCTGTCATGTTGGGAAACAACCTGAAAAATAGGACGCTAATTAATATAGTTTTATTTTAAAGACCGGACGTTTCGAAGCCGGGCCGTTTCGAAGTCTTTCAAGGACTATATAGCTCGTTTATCATCAAGGTGCAAGGCTCACCGCCTATAACTCACCTCCCTCACCCCATTGGTTGAATCCGAAAGAAAAGAAGCCCCGCAATTGGATGCTAAAATGGAAATGGGGGGATGATGTGCTCCTCATAACGGCCTGCCATTGGTCACCGGGTTTCTAGGAGTAAAGGTGGGAAGTAAGCAGTTCTTTGAGCGCAACGTCAGTGGTACTGGGTCGCCATTATCGTCAAGAAAAAAAAACCAAAAAAAAAACATGTGTAGCCATAACACCGCGCAATAACAAATGACGTTAAAGGTCTGACTCAGTAGGGGGGGGGAATTGGTGCCCCCCTTAAGATGATTAGGGGGCAGGCCGCCCCCCTCCCCCCCCGCCTCCCCCGTGCACACGCCTCTGCAAATGCCATCACATCTCGAGCGACGCTGTCACCTGAACGGCTGCCAACAGCGGAGAAGGGACTGCGGCATTACGGGACAGCGAGAGAAAATAGCGAAGAAGGGGGCGATAAAAAAAAGGCTTTCTATATGCGAGGTTCCTATATATCTCATCGTGACTCGTCACCACATAGTACGCATATGCGCATTACCGAGGCCACAATTATTCACACGACGTCGACTCGCGAAGGACAAGTCAACTGTGAAAACGCCTAGCGCTTCCTGTTTGCGGTTCTGGCAACTGCCGCGGCCTCCAGCTACTTTTATTATAGGTCCGCCCAAGCACGCTCCCTAACCAGCGGAACCCATCTGCTGGACATGTTTCCTCGCTGACGGCACCGGCACGAATAGGCCCACGCTGGGAAATAACAACGAAGGGAGTGCGTAGAAAACGAAACAATAGGAAGCGAACTGGCTTGACTTTAAAGGAGTTCTGACGCGAAAATTTTCAGTTGTCGTTTGTTGTTGTTGTTGTTGTTGTTGTTGTTGTTTTGCGTCAAATGAAAGACCAAGCCCTCAAGAGCCTAGAAAGTGCACTGCTAAGTGGGAGTGCACCCTGAGAAAGTACTTACAGTATGTTTTTAAAAGCTAGTTTCGGTTCCTACTGTAACCTTATGTCACAACACGGTATGGGCTAGGGCACTGCACGGGCCCGGGCCGGCCCGAAAGCCTGGGCCCGGCCCGGCCCGCGGGCCGGGTCGGGCCGGGTAAGTAATTGTTAGATCGGGCCCGGGCCGGGCTCGGGCCCATGAGCTCCGGGCCCGGGCCGGGCCCGGGCCTGGGTCAGGCCCGTATCAGGCCCGACTCTCATACACTGTCGGCAATGGCGCGTAATGCTGTTTGGCTTTGTTGTTTTTGGGCATTTAGCGTCCCGAACCTATTCAGGCTATCTGAGATGCTGCAGTGGAAGGCTCCGGGTAATTTAGACCACCTGAAGTGCATTAGCGTGCACTGAAATCGCACAATACAAGACGTCGCGCATTTTGCCTCCGTCGGTATGTTACATATAATTTCTGGAAATTGTCTCATATATGTTCCCGCCATTATATTGAGTGAAACACGTACTTGGGTACCGCGTATCAAAAGAAATGGTATAGCCGAGCAGCACTGCGGCAAGAGTGAAGCAACGGTGCACTGCCCAGTTTAGTGCATATAAGATGTGCCCATCGGTATCATGGGAAACATTTCGGAGTATGCAGCTACGCTCGCATGCCCGCCGCGCCTGCTTCCGCCTTCGTGACTCTGTAGACTGGTCATCGCGACTACGAAGATACGCATGTTCGGTCGAACACAAAACTACGAGACACGCAACCAACGCAACGAATTTTGAAAGACCGAGGATAGACAGAGAGAGGAGGCGTAGGTGCCGCGCCACCACGGCGCCCGTCTCCGTTGGCGAGCCACGGCGCCGCCGCGGCGCCGAACGCCGAACGCGTGATATGTACAGTCGTCAGCAAGCTTAACACGAACGCTCGGACGCGTGACCTGGACTACTTCGACTGATGCCAGCTGCGAAGCGCTTGGCGCTGTTGCCGAGATAATACCTCGGTATGCTTGGATAGTATGTCGGCATGTATGGGTAACATATCTCGGCAACAGAACCCAAAGCTACGCGGCGCTAGCGTCAATCAAACTGTTTCAGGACACCCCGCTGAGCGTTCGTGTTAATCTTGCTGACGACTGTACGGCGCACACGGCAGCGTCTTCATCACGGAAGCCAATCGACGCACGCTTCACGAGAGTCACGTGATTCCTTCAGAAATATCAACTCACTCTCTCTCTGGCTCGACATTTGAAAAGGGGCCAAGTGGATAACCAGAGTAACGGTGCCGAGTGTAGTTCTGCAATTCTGTAAATGAACTGCTCGTTACATTAAAGGAGCACTGACACAAAAATTTTGCACCTTGTTTTTTTTGTTGCAATAGGTAGCTTACGACCCACTTATCAAGGCTTGAAACCTCGTTTGCGCGATTGCGCGACGGTTAGTTATTTACAGACGTTTTTATAGCGCGCAGTCGCAGTTTCGGTTTCAAAGAGCACCGAGCTAGTCAGGAGCAGTTCCGGTAGCAAGATAAACGCAGCTGGCCACGTGACCACGCAAAACTGTGACGTAGGCGGCGCGCGCGAGAGCGGGCGCCGCCTACGTCAGGCACGGAGGAAGAAATCGCAGGCAGCGCAAGGGCACAACCAACAACCAGCCAACACAAAATCGTGACGTAGTTTGTTTACATTGCTACCGCGTTGATGTCGGCGTCGCGAGGGGCTCGCACCTCGCTCAGTCGTGCGGCATGCACTTTGAAATTGATTTTAAATATGTTCTAGGCTATATTTGCCCTTGATATTTCGTAGGCGTTGTCTATGTCTCCACATACATCTATTTCACTGCTTATCTCGCCTTCGAAATTTTGTGTCAGTGCTCCTTTAAAGAAAACCTCAGGGTCACCGAGCGTTATTGACGTCGATTACACTGTTCATCGGCACCACCGACTCTTCAACTGGGCTTGATTTCATAGCCTCATGAGTTGCTAGGGCTACTTCATCAGTCGATGACATAACTGGAATTGACTCTGAGGTAAGTTAGCAATTTTTAAGCTTTCTTCGCTCTACTACAGTCACAAAGCTTTACTATCACAGATGTATAGTGCGAAAGTAAAGTCCAGGACACTCATTTTAAGTTTGTAGACAGAATGCCGTCGTATTTCGTCAGGTCACTAATTTCCTCATTTCGGTTTAACGTCCGACTGAATTGCTGTGAATGGGTATTGGTTTCGCGCCTTGTACACTTTTTTCTTTCTTTTTGCATTTTTGCTTTCTTTACCAGCTGTCTTACCGAGCGCCTCTTTTGTAAGACGCAATGCTAAGGTGCCGTACTTTACCACGCGAGCTTTCGTATTAATCTTGCGCTTTGTAGTGACTTTTCTGTTGCAACACACAAATACAGTTAAAACTCGATTTAACGAGTTTGAGGGGAGCCGCGAATTATTTCGTTAAATCGAAAACTTCGTTAAACCGAAGACGGCATTTCGCGGTTACTTAATTTGGTACATTCGATTATATGGTGTAGCGGCATCCGGAAAGCTACCATGGCATCATATTTGCGTAGCGTAAAGGCGCGAAAAATGAAATAGCGGCCCTAGGAAACGACCGCCACCTCCAGGGTGTATGAAGCAACAAAAATTGTTAGCTTAAAATAAAATTGCTTCTCTCAATAAAGTTGCTTCTCTCTCTGTTACCTCAACAATAAGGGCCACAGGTGACAACATAATTATTTCCCAGCAAAGAAGTCGGTGATCTTGGCTTGCTTGCGTTTTGTTAGCAATGGCCACGCAGTTTAAATTGGACAAAGGTGTTCCGCGATGTTGCCGTTTGCTCGCAATCAATAACTTTTGGGGGCGTTATCTAAAAATAGACAAAGAATGATCAATTCTCTATCTCATTTCCCGACAAAAAAAAAAAAAAAGCTTTGTTAAATCGGGACGGATCTCGAAATTTGTGTCGTTATATCGAGTTAGTCAAAGTACGGGACCCTACGGGTGTATGAGGGGGAATCGGGGTATCTTCGTTAAAGATCAAGAATATTCTACTAAGGCCGCGCTAGAAGGCATCCCGCGCCTACACGCACACGCACCTAGGCATTCGTATGTGTTCTCGTAAGTGCGACTTGCTCGCGAGCTGCATGTTTCAGGTTTGTTAAGCTATAGTTTATGCGGCTCTTTCGCCACCATCCTCTTATATATATTTGGGAGAAATAAAAGTTCGTTTCATTGACTGATGGATTTATTCGTTTTAATTTTATGTAAGGAAATTAAGAAAAATATTTAATTGGCCCTGCTACAGATTTTTAGGTAACCGTAATATTACCTTACTATTGGACTCCCCTGCGTCACGATTTGTTTTCGGACACGTCGAGTTTAAGGAGAGTGACAAGTTATGCAAGAAAGGTGTACTTTCTTCCTCCTTTAGTCGGAACAAGCGACCCAGCCTGGCGAACCCTCCCAGGAGTAGTTAGAGCACGTTTTTTTCTCTCTCTCATTGCATTGCGCAATAAACCACGTTTGCAGGATATGTTCTGCTCTATTTACTCAATAGTCCAAGCTTGTCAGCAATTAATGTAAGCTGGACTATAAATGTCCGCTGTTTTTCCACTTTATGTGGGCGCTGTATGTTGTAGTCGTTCTTTGAAATGCAATAATAACATTGCATGGTTAGCGCTGCGTGCATGGACAGCCAGCTGTGCCTCCTCATATATCCCCCCTGCAATCCTTTCGCAAAAGTGTTACGGGCGTAATTAACCGATGGTAAACACAGTACCAGTGAAAATCGTGACATTGTCATAAGTTCTCACAACACTGTCCAGGAACTATCTTGTGCGTGGCTGGTATCTTCACTATAAGCGAAGATTGGACAGCGCCTCGTTTATGCTCAAAAAATAATTTTTTGAAATGGGCCGGGCCGGGCCGGGTCGGGCCGGGCCCAAACCTTTCGGGCCCGGGCCGGGTACGGGCCGAATTTAAAAACACCGGGCCGGGCTCGGGCGGGCCTGAGCGTGGCGCTTTCGGGTGCTGGGCCGGGCCCGGGCCGGAAAAAGCCGGCCCGTGCAGTGCTCTAGTATGGGCTTCTGGTCCCGTGCTCGTGCTTCTACGGCCGCTCCGCACCGTGGATCCGTTGGTGACGCACAAGCGGCCATTTTGGTAGTTTTGGCCCCTGACCTGACGTCATCACAACTAGCCATACAGCTGCGTGAAGTGACCAGAATTAGTAATGTAGCCTGACGTCAAGCTAGGGTCTATGTCGGTAGGTGCACCATGGAAAAATTGACTTTAGTATCAGAATAAAATATGTTATCACCATTTGCTGAGCTTCACACTTCCTCAGAGCCGTCGATGTATGCACGATATTTGTATGGAACAGTATGTTCTACACCACTACTGAACGGAAGCTTCGCCCTTCATTTACAAGAGATTTTTCTGGATACGTGGTGGTCCACCTTCGTGCTCATGGAAGGTTCGTTTAGACGTGTTTCAAATGAATGGTCACCCTGACCAGGTCAAAACCCGCACCGATTATCGCAGGCATGTTTGTCGTAACAAAAAAAAAAAAAAGATTGCAGAATAGTACGAATATGAATAAATATAACTGCTCAAATTTGTAGCTTAATGCTGGCCACTTGCGGTAAGGTACAATCCAGTATTTTTTTTTTTAAACGGGACGAAATAAAGGACTCCCAGAAGTAACATCATAGAATACTTCTGTAGTAAAATTTCACGCCCTCACAATACACAAATCGTGAAATACGCGGTAGCAAATCACTCGGGGTTAACCTTTGCCGCCTGTGCTTATCTAATCTGCGTGTAAAGAGCGGCAAAACAAAGGTATTTGCGCCCCTTCCTCAACAGGAGCACAG
>JALIZH010023101.1:30000-42499 GCA_030522465.1 Rhipicephalus appendiculatus
AGTGTCGACCTTTTGTAACTAGCGACTAGACGCTTTCGCAAGTCGTTCACTTTCACGTAGCTGCATGAGTCACTCTTGGACATGTATCAGCGACTTAACGCTCACATTTATGAGGACGCAGTCGTATTTCTGTTTTATCTGTGTCGATTTTGTTCATAGTGTTGAGGTGCTGCTTATTTTCTCTTCATTGTACGCCAGCCACGCGTTCGCCTCTACAGATGCGGTCGGCCGCTTCCGCTGCAGACAAATAAACACTCCTCTTTCTTCTTCCCTTTTCTTTCTCTATTCGTCCATATGCACCACTTACTATACATGCATGATGACAAACCTGACTCGTTAACTTCACCATTCGTCCGTCCGTCCGTCCGTCCGTCCGTCCATCCGTCCATTCATTCATTCATTCATTCATTCATTCATTCATTCATTCATTCATCCATCCATCCATCCATCCATCCATCCATCCATCCATCCATTCATTCATTCATTCATTCATTCATTCATTCATTCATTCATTCCTCCATCCATCCATCCATCCATCCATCCATCCACCCACCCACCCATCCATCCATCCATCCATCCATCCATTTATCCATTTATCCATCTATCTATCTATCTATCTAGACGCCCGTGCATTTTGATTTAGGCGCACGTTAAAGAACCCCAGCTGGTCAAGATTCCCGGAGCCATTCCTCCCTACGGCGTGCCTCATAGTCATTTCGCAGCTTCAGCACGTACTTCCAGAAATTACTGTATTATAGAAACTTTGTGCGATATCAGTCTTACAGACACGTATCTACAAGGTGCTAGACAGGAACCAAGATTTCAAGCCATGGGCTTTGCAAGAGGATACCAGTGTATCAGAAGGGGCTCGAGTAGCTGGTTCAGCATCGAGAACTATAGATAGTTTGCCCCGCACAGCGGTGCAAAGATTAGTGGAACTACAATTATTCCAAGCGAGACACGCGCAGGCTGTTGTTGCTGCATATACTTTCAATGTAAAATTATTACTCCTGGGTCTACGCGAATCTTAACAGTATGGCATAACCACAAACCATCGGTTTCAAATAAAAGCTTTGTCCTCCTGCTCAGTCAGGAACGAGCCCTTATAAAAATGAATGTTGAGTTTCTAGTCTTGACTTCACGAAAAATGGGGCCATGGACCACGTGAAGCCTTGCTGGCTTTTTGTTCATGGTCCTCAACATTGTTTGCACAAATGTTGAAATAAAATTTGATTTAATGATTTGATTTGATTTGACTTAATCTTAATGCACTCCTAATGTGTCATTAGCCAGGAATTTGACGTGCGTTTCCTAATGTCGTTTAGCGATCAAAGCACATTAGAGCATCAAATGGCAACGCACATTAGAATTTCTGGTGACTGCAGTGGCCTGATTTTCTTTGTCATGGATAATATCAAAAATCATCCCCAACAATAAGCAGCACCATGTCCTTAAAGAAGAAACCCTTTGTAAAAGTGTTAATACAGCTAGTTAGTCTAGCTTACAGATAAAGTTTTCCCAGGCATGTGGATGAAGTCTTATATAGTGCGCCAGAAATGTTGCTTTAGAGTAATTTTGAGGTTTTACGTGCCAATTACGATCTGACATTACGTCATCGATGGCGTGATGTCCGACTCCGTGCATGATCGTGCCGACCGACAGTCAGACAGACAGACAGACAGACAGAGAGATAAAGAAATTTAGTGAAGTCCTGAGGGACTAGCCGGGAAGGACCCGCTGGATACATGAATTTTGCATGCCATGTAGATTGTACATTTTATACAAAAGAAAGAAGTTGAAATTGAAGGGCTCGTTTTTTCTTTGTTAGGCACAATTTTATTGAGAACTAACAGACATTGATGCCAAGGAAAGTATAAGGGATATTATTACGAATAATTGTAATGCTCACATTTACATTACAATTACTGCTACTAGCATCCCCTATACTTTCTTTGGCACAAATGTCTGTTAGTTCTCATTAATATTTTATACGGATGAATTTTAAGCATGTTTCGTGAGATGAAGCAGGTGTTTGACTTACACTTGTGTAACTTGGGATTATCAGTAGTATCTTGTGAATAGACTGGAAAAAGTTCAAGATTAAGCAGCTAGATTTCTAAGTAATAACTGTAATTCATTTTCAAGTATTTCAGAAAGAAAAAGGACTTTGATATTCTAGCCATTAACAATAAGAAGGCAACTAGAACTCCGGCTGAGATTTCATCACAGTATTAATAATAATAATAATAATAATAATAATAATAATAATAATAATAATAATAATAATAATAATAATAATGTACTAATACTTATAATATCCTGAGCGCTAGGACCGACGTCTCGCTTCGATGAGATCATTAAATCACGAAATATATTACGATACGCATCAAAACACTCACTTCTGGTAGTTTGTTCTTCGTAAGAACAATATATACATTTTAAAAAATATGGAAGCGTTTCCCAGCAGTCTATATCGTTCCATAGCTAATAATGAACTATTTCGGTTCCCTATGATAACGTCGATATCCATAACGTGACGTGTATGGAGTTATTCTCCCCCAGTATTTAGAATGACGTTTGTGGTAAATTTTGTACATTTTGTATAATCCCGCATCAAATGCGTGTTTTTCTTCTGTTTCGCTATGTATCTTGTACAACAATATGTCGCTACTTGTGTTGTGATCCATGTCCCTCTCTCTGCTCTAATGCCTAGCGGCGGTGTAGGTAAATTGTAAATAAATAAAAATAAATGAATCCCGGTGCCGTGTACGCTGAGGTTACTTGTACAAAGACGTATGTACGTGAACCGTCTTCCATTTGTTTCCGACGCAACCTATGTAACAGTAACAATGCTGGTGTCACTTTCAGGCTTCGAGTATATAAAACAGTTTATCGCGAGAAAAGCACGTGCGTCAAACGAAATACCACAGTCTACAACACTTAAGACTCAGGGCCGCGGAAACGCCCCCCGCAGACAGCTAGCATGCGCCGCTGCGCAGCTGATTGCCGCGGCTGTGAAGTTGTGCGCCCGGTCGCATAGATGGCGCTGGCGCGCCGAATTGTCTAACTTCAGCATTGTAGACTGTATTGTAGATAGCGGAACTGGCAGCCAGCGGCTGCGCACGCAGAAGTATATCTTAACCTTACGAGATGGCGCCATAGTAGCGTGCGTTGTGCTAGAGAAGTCTGTCGACATGTCTATCGGTCTATCTGCGGCGGCTGCGGTGAATCGCGCCTATGCGTAGGTTCTCGCGATCTCCCGTTTAGCAAGACAGTCGTGCGTACTCTGCTTAATCCGCAAAGTAATAAAGATTACACGTAATATCGCGATATAGAAACACGGACACAGCTGCGCCCATATTTCACATTAAGAGTGCCATAATCGTCGATGATTTTTCTTTTAATGCAAACCCCCTTCATGTACCTTTAGGTTCGAATAAACAAAAACGAACAAGGAGTCAGAGGTTCTGGAGGGAGTGGTGAGAAGTGAGGCCTTTTTTTTTAAATCTTGAGCATCTGGAGGTGTAGCTTGCAAGCCATTTATCGCAATTTCCTCGTTGAAAATTGTTAGAGGTACCTCCCATGTATCACTGTATCAGCACTTGTTACTGAAATTTAGTACCTCGCAAAGACATAATATTTCGCAGATCTGCTGATCGCAAAGATACTTTCTGTTTAGTGAACTAGCAGAGTCTGAGAAATCATCGCCATGCAATGATGAAACAAACACAAACATTCACTTTTGATCTATATGCAAGCATTACGAGTACATGGAGTCACATAGAAACTTGAACTGCAATTATATTTGATGATCAATTGCATATGCATCCATATTAAAAGTAGTTTTATTATCTAAAGATAAGCCTTCTAAAGCCAAAGAAATGCTGTTATACTGGCATCTGAAAAAAAAAGCCGCAAGAGCTTTCCTTCCGAGAAAAGCGTCAAACGGTATAGTGACACACCTGCAGCGCCAGCAGGAACACGGGTTCACCCAGTTCGCAGATTCCAATGTCTAGGTTCTCGTTCTTTTCCTAACCTAACCTAGAGGACAATCATTTTTCCTCTAGCTTGTTTTGTAGCGCAATACAGCGTGAGACCTTACTATGACCGTTTTTTATTGGTGTTTACATGTATAAAGGACAGCGTGAACTGTAAATGTTACAGCATACTAACCATAGGCGTGCGCACGAAGGGGGCAGGGGGGCGTGGCCGTTTCCCCTAGTAACCTAAGTCGGAGGGGTAGGGGGGGGACGCAATGTCCGCCCCATACATTGACTTAATAGGGGGGGGAAGCTGCAATAACCCCCCCCCCCCCCCCACCGGAAGGGGAACCCTGCGCACGCTTATGATACTGCTACATGCGTGCATAACTATGTTTATTTTGCTATTGTCGAAATGACAAAGCGCATCATACATACAGCAATAGTGAGAGTCCGAAGGCTCACATTTGTAGCCTTCATTGCCTACCATTGAAACAGTCACTGTGGGAACGAAAACATTTGACGAAAATGCTGAGATAAGTGATTGTTTCGTACCGGTGCAGTGGGGTTTTTTTTCTCTCTTTTTCAATGAAACGCTGGTGTATCCAAGGGTAAATTCAACAGCCCCGCCCCTCTCCCATTCAACATCCGAAAGTTTTGCATTTTGTATGTCCATATGTACGCGCACACATAAACACACGCACTAGCATCCATAAAGGTGAGTTGGCTTTCTCGCTCCTCAAAAAATATGTATGGGTACGTCCATTCAGTGCAACAACCTTTCGCAACACTTAACCACGTATATATCAGATGGATGGAGCCGAGTCAAGGGATGAAGGAGTGCTACCACGAGTAGTAAATAAAAACAAAAGAACTTTTCGAAACCCATTGGGATGCTCTAGACTAATTCCTATCCTAGTAATCTCGCTTTCATGCACTGCCTATTCCCTAAGTGACTTTAGCTCACAGTGCCCTCGCTACAGGGAGACATGCAAACTAGAGCACGATGATTCTGTGGCAGTGCCCCTCGTTACGTGGGGACAAGGACCTCACAGAACAAAAATGGTGCTCGGTCCTGAAGAGCTCGGAATATCATCACCCACCTAGAGCTGTCCAGACAGCCAGCTGCGATGCGATGGTTAGGCTAGGTCTAACACTCCCCATGTAGGAGCGCCCCGCGGTATCGCCCTAAGGGGCGGCACTTCTCAGGATGCTTTGAATAAAGTTCTTCGTACAGTACCATACTATTCAAAAGACTAATTAATTTCTTAAACTTCGTTGTGGCGAAGCTGGGGACATGGATACACAAGATAAGTGTACAACGACACACGGCACTAAGTTGCAGCAATAAGTTTATTTTCCGTTTTCCAACCATATTTGTGCAACTCGACATCAAATAGCATGTGGATTGCATTGAAACAGGCAAAAGAGCTACGCACAAATAACCTGCTACCAGCAAGGCCCCGCCCCGTAGCCACTCTTATTCACCCAAGCAAGCAACCATACAAAAGAACTTTCCCCCGTAACTACATTTGCACACGCAGTATGCATTGAAATTACAAAACGACCATACAGGTCAAGAAGTGATGAAAGATCATTGAATACGGAATGTCGGTGTGAACAAGTGGACTTGTTTTTCCGAGGGAGGCAGTTGCTACCTTGCTTAGCAGCGTTTTTCTCTATGCTTCGCTCACTCTCACCCCCCAAAATTCAAAAATGGACGAGGCGAAGACAAAGCACGTGCGCAAAAGAGGGAAAATGTAGGAGGGTGCTGCTGAAATAGAGATGTCGGCATGTCAAGTGTAGATTCGCTGGGGTTGAAGAAAATGGCACCGTTGGTGCACTTGTCCAAGGACCGCACCACTCGTTGGGCAGCCAGCTGCAAATGAGAATACCATAGGAAAGGCAGTTAAAGCTCTTGGAGAAAAGATCTAAGTGTGAATGGTCATAGTTGTGTACCTATAATATCGGATAAATTCAACGGATCCTTTTGAAACGTCTAGGCATATTGGCTGGAATGTATTGAACCTGTGAGTTAGATACGACTCTGTGGTTTTTGCCTCTAGGCGACGGGAAGTATGACTAAAGTACATATAGTCTTACTTTATTAAAATTGCGACCTTCCACATTAAAATGCTGAGCCACTTTTCGGTAATTTGCTTCACCATGTCTGCACGATGCCCATTTAATGTAACATTAATTAGTTAGCCTGTTTCACCAACGTAGTGCTTGTGACAAAGTTAACAGCCCACCATGTAAACAACGTTTGAACTATAAGCTAGATTTTATATGATGGACGTAATCACTTCTGGTGCTTTTAACTATAACGTCGTTCAGAAGGTATTTACAAGTCTGTCACGAGAACAAGCTATTATGTTGACGGTGCACTGAGCGTAATTTTTTTTTTTTGCATGCGCTAACATGTCTTTATTGTGTCTACTGATGCAATAGGTGTCCCTTGGTTCATCGAGAAACACTTTTCTAAGGCATTCGTAGCTTGCTAGTAGTGGATAGTACTTTCAGAGGGTATTATTTATCTTCTGGAGCGCATTGGAGTATTTTATTGTGAATGCCAGTGATTGGTTGGACTGTGCTCCTAGGGCATCTTCCAGCTAGTGCTAACATCCTATTTAGTTATGCGGTTCACAGTAGGCCTTTTCTGGTACCTCGTCATGTGAGAAACTCGTTTCATCTAAGGTTGTCTTTAGAATGCTCAAGTAGTGAACGCAGTCATGCACCGTCGTTCATATAAATCCTTCTTATGCGCCTGCCTGTCCGACAAATGTTTTTTTTTTTTTGCTCGCACTCTTGCGGCTGATGCCTAGTGTAAACTACGTATTGCTGGCTATCTGTTGGCTTTCTGTGGACTGTCGTCTTTAATTGCCCTCTTTCAAAATATGGAGGAAGATTCCCTAACAGACAGTCAATAGAAGAGATAATTTTAAAAATTCGAGAGACTCCTTTATTCCGCGAAAGGTTGCATTACGATTTGCACGGGAAATGTAATCGATTTTGACGAAAGGCCTGTTCTTATACTCTCCATTTGGTCTCAGACAACTGTGAGACCGCATGTACGTAAGATAACCTCTCGCTCTACCAATCCTAACCAGTCCAAGCACGCTGTGACGTATAGTCGCTTCAGGATGATCATTGATATTACTTCTCGGACAAACCCTGAACGATGTCAGTACTCGTCTAAATGGCTTCAATACCAAACTTGTCATTCAGAGTGCACAGATAAGTACTGTCATTACAAACTACAGCAATGCATTTCTTTAGACTACTCACTGCTACTTTGATGTCTTCTCCGGTGCATTTGGCCAGGACAAACTGAGTGGAACTACTCCTGCTACAACTTCCCAGCACATTGCCGCAAACTCTGAATACTTCAACGTGCAGCACAGTTCACCTTATAAATTTGCACTTTACATGCCCCTGAGGACAAACTGCTATAATATCAAGAAAACGGCCAAAGCGCTCATCTATGTAAACAAAAGAATTTATAAACTCCTTGCTTTGTCAATTTCAGCAGTGCAAAACGTCACAGAACCTAGTGCCATCTTTCTGTAGTAAGTGCCATCAGTCCTCCCTACCCCCCTTGCCATAAAATCTGATTTCCCCATGCTGTACACATTTCTTTCGCAGCTTGTACCCCTTCACCAGCGTTCAAAAAATGTAGTCGACATCAGCATGCTTTTTCGTTACGTGATGTCACAATGACAGAGCCTGAATCAAACAAAACTTCTCGGCTATTTGTATTTCAGGGTATCTGGTACCCCTGACCATGTTTATCAATCTACCATTCATAGATTCAAATGGAAACATTCAGTGAGCCCACAGGGGTCCCCATTCCATCACAGTGTCTGGCAGAGGCAGCAACAAATGAGAATTAAAAGTCATGTTGTCAACGCCATAGAGTTCCTGATATTCGCGCAAGAACTTCATCATTCTAGTCCTTATCATGTATAAATTCTCAAGTGCGATATGATCACTCATCATGCAATGAAACATGTCTACAAAACACAGCCAGTGCTTAAAATTTCTTGACGGTATGTAGCCAGAGAGCGCAAGAGGGTAATATAACGGCAACCAATTTCGCCACTCTGCAGATTTCCAATATTTGACGTCTTTCAGGAACCTTGGTAGCCTAGACATTTCCCAAATAGGACGTATTCTGAGCAACTTCTTGTCAACCTCCTCAAAGCAATCGCGTAGGTAGAAGCCCTGTGTTGCTTTCGCGCTGAGCCACAACATCGTTGTGGCTTTGACAAAACCTGAACACACTGTATGCATATAATCGACCACAAAGCCAGATTGAAAGGTGAAATAATTGAGAAGTGTGAGAACGCTGATGCCTTTCACTCCACAACTTGTTTTCTTTCATTTTGCTCTGGCTCTGCGGGCATGATTAATGAAGAAGTCATTCGTGCGTAACTTCGGCGTAGATCTTTGTACAGGACAGACACGGCAATGGCCATTGCCTCGGGGCACCACTTCCCCTGGTGTTTCACACCAACCACAACCATGTTTACCATTAAATTGAGTCATTCCCATGACTTCGCAACGAGCCACACTATCAAGTGTGCACGGGCCAGGGTGCACCTTTGTTATTCTTTCGCAGCCTTCAGGGCCTTGCCATTTTCTGGCATTCGAAGATAACTAATTCATTTTCAGCACAAAAGACAAAAGAAAAGTGTTCATGGCAGGTTTCTTATTTCCAAACCATAAGCCAGCAAGAATAAGATTACTAGCCCTTTCTTCAAACTTGAGTTCGTTTATCTGAGCTTGAAGTGGCCCAATTCCACAGCTGCTGCTTTCAAAGAGTGAGACACCATCTGTGTTAAACGTCAAGCTAATGTCATTAGGAGACATGGGAAGCTTCCTATACCCAGCGCTGTCTCTAATGTCACTTAATTATATCAAGAGTAGCTGAGTTTTGAGCTGGTTTGATGCGCCCTGTTTTCAAGACATCGCGTATTTGTTCACCAAAATCTAACACAAAAAAAGAAAGATGCAGTTTTTACAAGGTCAGGCAGCTGTTGCTGTGTCTTGCACATGTCACATGCAACTTGAGCATCCTGTTCTTGGGGCCCAAGGTAAGAAGAGCAACTGCTGCAATAAAAGTGCCCAGCTTTTTTTTGTATTAACCCCATTGAAGTGTTAAAAAAAAGTGTACTTAGACGTTGGTAGCATGCAGGAAATTTAACAAACTTACAGTGGCTTATCTTGAGGCATCATGGCGAAGGATGTGTGCCATGATCAGTAGAAGGCTTTCGCAACCGTAGCTTTTGAGGCTTGGTACAATGGATGGTCCTATCCCCGGGACACAAAAATATTTATTTTCAAACATCAAACAGTCTCATGATGTGTCATACATTGCGTAAATCAAAGCGGAACTCATTTTGAAGCTTACAATAACAGAAAGCTGCACTAGCGGGTACGTATTCATGCTAATGAGACAGGGCGTGTAAACACGCGCACAAGAGAGAATTCACGACACCTCAATCGCCGGCGTTTGTGGTGTCTCGACTTCTCTCTTGAGGCCGTCTTTGCATCCCCAGTCTTTTAGAATGAAGCTGAACAGGTATTAGCCCACCAGCTTCTAAAAACAATTTTTACAGTTCTTAAATGCACTTGTTTAACTGTTTTCTGAAATTTCGATATTGCATACATTAAAAAAACTTTTTTTGTCATGTGAACTAGTACTTTTGACAAGGAAAACAAATTCGACCGTTTCACATGGTAACTATGAGTCTGCTAGCGATGAATATAATGACTTCTTGGCATTGGGAGCCAAATTATTTGTTAATACCACGCAAGTGAGCGCGAGAGCTCGTCATGGCTACGCCAACTGGCTACGCTATATCCAGTCAACCTTCAAACGAGGGTTTCACGCAAATGACTCAGGGGGGAACCAAAGCTTGAAGTGGCACCCACGTGGAAATCCAAGTGCATTGTAGAGCCGAATTTCTCACCGCCTTTTGCATTGCTGCGGTGGTGAGTCCGACATTCCCGGCAGCGCTGAAAACAACTGACTGCGCCTTTAGGAATCACCATATCTTTTTTTTTTACTTTATGATCTTCTCTATGTATTCACAATTTGTTTTATCTGCAAGTAAACTCATGCTAATTCATACTATTTGGGGTTCAATATTCGTGTATGTTACCCAACACCGAGTTGGAAAAAAACAAAATAAGAACGTAGTCATATCTCACAACTGCATGGGTAACTATCTATTACGACCAAGTGCGATCTACACCTGATTTCCGTATTTTGATTGGCTCCCATTTTAAGCTTCTGCGGAGGAGGCAGTTGTGATTGAGGAACTGGACGAAGAACGGGCTCGGTCATGATCAGTAGAGCCCTATCTGACGCCAGGATTATTAATGTAACAATAACTGTAAGGCTTTGTTTTCCGAAGGGAAGACTAGAATTTATGGGGCACAAGAATGGAGGGTTAAAGTTCAGTTTTGACCGCCAATATCGTGGCGTTCTGCAAGTGTTCGGTCATGTAATATTTCCCGTTGATCACAGATTTAGAATACAAGCATTTTATGTGCTGGCGGGGAGCTTTACATTCACTTCGTGTATTAGATACGTTTGCTCTCTACTTTCTATTATTATATAGCAATGGATATTTGACAAGATGTACGCAGGTCACGCGGTCTACTGTTGTCCACAATGTAGAGACGATTATGTCGTTTGTCACATTTGTTTCTTTAAATTAGTAATAACAGCGTTGCCTTGAAAGACTAATTACGTTATGTTTCAGCACCAACTACCTCTAGTCATTACTCTGCAGTCCTTACAGTCGGTCATACTTATTTCATAAGCATTCAAGTCGGTTTTCAACGTCAACAATTCCTTAACATTTTTCACTTTGATTCAGAAGACAATTGTGACACTAGTGCTTCTAAACATTGTCTTTTTTAGTGCACGACTGATTAAAAAAAAAAGAAATAGAAATCATGCTCAAAACAAGAATATTTTTTTCTCGCGAGAGCATGCGGGAATAGAAACGCTCTAGCGTGACGGCTGCGAGCTATCTCAAGCAACAAAGCTATCAGAGAGACTGTCCCATCCGTTGACGTACGGGAGAGCAAAAAAAAAAGTTACATGTGCGTGCCGTTACACTGACAAGAAATCTTCAAATCTTACCAGCTCTGCATTCGTCTCCGATGGAGCACCTTCTGGATCACGGCCATCTGCTGCTTCCTCCGATTCCCGTTCACGGGAGATGCTGGAGTTCTCATTCTCAAGTGTGTTTGAATGCGGGGCGCTTTCTGCCCGCACCACGTCCGTTCGACGCGATAGTGCGCCTGCACTGCTTCCACAGATCTCCCGACACCTTTCCACCGGTGAGCACTTCTGTAAGTGCTCCGCACCGCGGTGTTTTACAAATGACATCTTCGCTCGATATGCTGAGCGAAGGGGTACTTCGACTTTCGAATTCCAAAGATACTCGTTATACTTTCTTTTACGTGTCATGGCCGAGTGTTTGTTTGGGACAACAAAGAGTTGGCAGTGCCTAAACTAGGCCACAACCTAACCTACGAAGACACGATGGTAACGCAGAATAAGAAACTACGCAGTTAACATACGCAAAACTCCTTTCGGCTGTTTGTACTGGCTGAGTTAGGCTGGCTAGGCTATGAGAAGCGTCATTGTTTAACTTTCCATCTGTGGTTTTATCGCGCTTTCAAGTCAGACTAACGTCTTATTTGTTAAAATCATTCGATACTACGTACATTTAATGAAAAAATACTGGGTGACTGACGAGGCAATCAAGAGAAGGTGATATTTACAGCGTAGTTCGTTCGCGCATGTGCGCCCCCGGATCGATCGTGCTCACTGCCCGTTGCTCTTCGTTTAGTCCCTCTTGGCACCCTCCTCACTCCTTCGCGGCCGCCCGAGTGGCACCACACATACACTGTAGCCACGCGCAAAGACACGCACACGAAACGTTCCTGGAAGTCGACCTTGAGGCATCCTCATCTGGCGACGACGCTCGGTACACCCGGCTTATGCGACCTTGAGGGAACTGGGGCGCGGAGGAATACTAAGGGGGGGGGGGGGGGCACACACACTTCCTTCGCGCCCTTCTCAACACTCACAGGAGATAAGGAAAACGGGGGGAAAAAAAAGAAACGCCAGGCCGGCGTGGAACACGCAGCACTGTCAAAGCGCAAGCTGGAGGAGAGCCTACTGCAAATGCAATTGCGAATTACCTACTACACCATAATTCATTATTATATTCGATGATGTCGCAAACTGCCCGCTACGCGTTTGTAAGGAACTGTGTGCTCCTTCGTCGCTGCACACTTTGTGGGTGCTGCGCCTGATGATGATGATGATTACAACGACGACCACGACCATGAATTATGGCTGAGCCGTTTGTAATGGGTGGTCGATGATCAGGTTGTGAATCAGCCTCTACACGCTGTTCACATGATGTCACGCGTGGTGCGATGCTACGCTTCTGTCATGCAATATTTGCACGGTAGCTGCAAACGTTGCT
>JALIZH010023102.1:0-12642 GCA_030522465.1 Rhipicephalus appendiculatus
AAAGTGTCAACTTTATCGCAACTTTCATAATTCGATTAACCTTGCAATTCTGATGGTATCATATATGGCACGGTGTTTTCGTACCTCAATAATGTTCTGATTTAAACCCTCAGAACGCAAGTTATGCGCGAACCGCACAGCGTGTGAAAATGTATTTTAGACATTAAGCAAAATTCAAGGTATTACACATGTGCTATAATAAGTACGCTTATGTCAAACAACGCTTTATACTTCTTTTTGCACGAGCGCACTGATCATGGAGCTCAACAATCGCTTACAACTCCTCATTTTCCTTTGTGCCGAATAAGGTCTGCGTTAGGTCTGTACGGAAACAATTAATTTAGGTACACAACACTAGGGATGAATTCATGTCGTAGCCAGTTTTTCGTTTAAATTATGTTAAAATCTTATTCTGCCTACCTAACCTTTTTAACAAGTCAACACCACACATGAATTTTTCATCGAGGTCCCACAAGCGCTCATGTCCCTAACAATCCTTGCCGCCCACAATCATCGTGCACAAACTCTCCTTTTGATATGCAGCAATAGCTATACCATGCACTCAAGAAAACTAAAACAATGCGTGGCGGTTGCGTTGCTCCTTTCTTTAAACACTGATTTTGCTTGAAACATGTTCTTACCAGCAGACAGTAAAGCTGCTCCAGTTTCACCTCGAGGTAATTTATGTAGCACTCCTGAAACAGTATACACAGGTCTCGTTAGACGAAAATAAAATAAATATTATAATAACGCTAGCGGACATGAAAGGTTAATAGAAACTTCACTGATCTTGTTTTGCTTCGTTAGACACAACGTTAATTATAACTTACAGACAAGAAAGCTAAGGAAAGTATAGGGGATGTTCTATGTAGTAATTACAACGTTGTATGATGTAAATGTGACCCTAAATGTAAATGTGACATTTACATCATACTTACTACAAATAACATCCCCTATGCTTTCCCCATGGCGTTCTTGTCTATTAGTTATCATTAATGTTGTGTCTAACAAAGAAAAACGAGTCCTTAAATTTCCACTTCTTCCCTTCATTCACGGCGAGGGTCTCGTTCTGGCCGACTTGGATGCCTTCAGGTAGTATGCGAGGCATTATTATTAGTCACCTGCATGCCAGTTCGTAAGATGATCACGTGCTGCATGACGCCAGCAGGCAGAAAAATAGTGTTCCACACTCGCCGTCATATAGCTATGAGCGGCGCTAACCAACAATCCCAGGTTTAAATGCGCATATATACTCCATAGATTGGACGGGGGGATGACCGCCGCTGTATATTTCCTAGTTGGTAGA
Source organism: Rhipicephalus appendiculatus (assembly GCA_030522465.1). Lineage (NCBI taxonomy): Eukaryota > Metazoa > Arthropoda > Arachnida > Ixodida > Ixodidae > Rhipicephalus > Rhipicephalus appendiculatus. The sequence continues at coordinate 1,307 of JALIZH010023102.1, forward strand.
GCATAAGACGCGTTATTCGAAGGTCGCAGGTTCGGTCCCCGTCAGCGGCAAGTTATCTTTTCGTCCATAGATGAAGGCATAACACGAGCACTAAGTTTACGTTTTTTTGTATTTTTTTATTTGCCCTTATTGGTGTATTTAGTGTTCCGCGTTGGCTTGAATTCATATGAGCGGCATAGAACCTCAAATATTGCTACAGTTGCTTCAAATTACAAACTATAAGACTCCTTCACCCTAGAGCACCTCAACAAACAGCCCCGTATAAATCAAAGATAAAAAAAAGAAAAAAATTGCATATGGGAAAGCAGAAGCCCCAAATATATTTACAATATTTACGACCATACGATGTCTTAGTGGCCGCCAAGACGGTGGTCAGCTCGCGATTTCCGTCAGCTTCGTCTTCGACCAGTCTTCAATGTAATCTTCATCAGCATGTTGCATGGCTCAAGGTGGCTGAAGCATCCACGCAATGCTGGTCAGGAGGTGGTCGAACGATGCATCACAAAAAATGTCGTCGTGTCTTCTGCCGGCCGTACTATTATGTTTTGCCTTGCCTCAGACAGCGCCTCCTCTATGTTGAATCGGCCGCATCTGGCTGGCATTGATAAAATAGAGGAGGCGCTGCGCGAGATATGGACACCATCTGGCAGTGGCATCGGGAAACGTGAGCTTGTGCAGAACCCAGGGCCACTGCCAGCGGCAGCACCATATCGTCGGCAGAGGGCTTTTTTCGTGCATAGCGTCGCATTTTCAGCTCAGCTTAAGAAACACTAGGGTCTTTAGAATTACATACCTATGTATTTTCTAGTAAAGGAACACACCGCCTAATACTTACGTTTTGATGTTGCGCCTCAGATATGCATAATATTTGCTTTTTTGATCGACAATGTTCACAAGTATGAACGCAGACACCAGTTCAAGATTGCTGGGCGTTCAGCAACACTCTAAGCCGCAAAGGGCGAAAACGGGTCTGTGGTTCGTCCTTTTGGGGGGTAACTGCGTTGCCACAACCATTACTCCCCAAAGGATGAACGATTCGTCCTTTAGGGAGTAACTGTGAGGGGACGATCTGTTAGTCCTCGGTAGTTTTGAGGGACGAAATGTTGGGGTGTAAAGTTACCCCTTTGTGGGAGTAACTGATTTCTTCCTCTTTTTGCCTGCTAACTGCGTAGGGACGAACTGTTACCCCTGGTGGGACTAACAGTTGCTCCTTCTCGATATAAAAAGATGAATTTATTGAAGTTTCTGGTTGAATTACCGAAAATTTGGAGGTTGACATACGCATTTCATGACATATACAATCAATACACAGAAGTAAATTCAGAAGTAAACTACAGAAAATTCACAACCAACACACAGGATTCGAACTCGCGACCATTGAATCAGCAGCCACGTACGTTAACCACTACACCATGCCCCCGTACACAGCAGAGTGAAAATTACCGGGGTTATATATGTAGGCACCGTTTGGACAGTGCGCATTCTGACATGTTCGTCAAAGTGGTAAGATTCCTTATATTAGGCTTCAATCTTCAGTGTTTCGCAAGCAACCATTCGGTTTTGCCGTTAAAATGTAAAATGCGCTGGATTGGTTTTTCTGCGAGCATGCTTCGAGCGAATTTGCGCGCTTGGTGAATGTATGTATATATAAACGTTCCCATATATGCTCCTGTCGCTGTGTTAAGCTTGCTTGCTGCTTAGTGTACAGAACGCTGTTGGTTATATCGTTCAGCGAAAATGTCTGTTTAGTGTCAGAAAAACGAAAACATCTAACGAAACAACGAAGTTTATTGAACGACTCGTGTCGATTCTGCAGCATCGTACACATAAATTAAACAACTTTGTTGAATACAGAAGATAGGATGGCTTCCCTGAAGCAATGAAAAGTGCAATGTTTTATTCGAATGGATGATGTCCAGCCGACTTCAGGAAGTGCAACAGCACCATCGACAGCTGTTGAGAGCGTGTTCGTAGCTGCAAGATGTTGAAGACGTTTCTCAGGAGGCGCAACGCTCTCATTCATCGATTCCCTGAAAAAGCATAAATGCAGAAGCATTCATTATTTCCGGCACAAGTGTGCGCGCACTTGTAGCTACGTCACACGGCGTCTGTTAGAAATGCCACATGCCTAAAAATTAGACGAAAACTGCTCTTTCACTGAACCTGTCATAATGCAATCGAACAGTTCAAAATGTGTTGTGAAGCTCAAGAAACCCGTTCTGGATTTTAACTTTTCAAGCTTTCACAGGGACACGCTCGTGGGCCCACTTATTTATCAATAAAGCTTGCACTTCATTTGAGAGATAGAAAAACTATATGATGCTTAGCATCGCTACAAATGAGGAAAGTCGCCGATGCGGTCGCCGACTGCCTGTGTTAGTGGTGCTAATCCTTTAGCTAGACATGCAATTTTATCAGCCAATCTTCCCAAATGACTTGTTTACCTTGCAATAGAAGACATTGAGCGGAGTTTACGTGAAAGTTCTTTCAGAAAGCCACGAAAACTTCTGATAAACAACGCTTATTTGTGCAGCGCTGAAAAAAAAATAGAGCAGCTGTATTTGCTGCAGCTAATGTCCTTCTTCGAGGTTACCATGTTTCGATGGCCCAGCCATCATATTTGTAGTTCTATAGCAGGTGGAACAGCACTCACGTCATCAACCATGAGTGTTTGGTTCGCGAAGAACGTGACTGTTAAATAAGTGGTCAGAGTTACATAACAACAGTACACAGCTAAAATCACGCCGAGTGATCGCAGCCTTGTTTACACTCACCTTTTAGGCGATATCCAGTCGGCGCGTAGCATTTCGATGGCGTAGCACTTCATTCCAGTAGCGGACCACGTTTACCACAGCGCGAAGAACATTCAGTGCACCACAAGTGTCAGCAATCACAACCACGAAACGAGAACACATCCACAACACACCGCTGCACAATCGAGGGTTAGCTTGCCGCGCTATGACGAGAACACCACGCCGCGCATGGATATGGCTTGGGCGCGTGCACATTTTTTGTGTGTGTGTGTGTGTGGGTGGGTGCTTTCTTACATTTGCTTATTATTATGCCATATAAACGATATTACCTTACTCCTGCCGTAGTTGCCGTAGTTGTCATGGCCGTGTACACTAAAACAAACTGTGAACAGTTGATTTCTTTAGCGGACTATTTCCTTACGCGCACGCTGACCATTCGTTCGAGGCCGCCGTTGCGCGGGAAAGTTCCATGGGAGTAAACGTTGCTCCCTCTGGCCTAACAGTTCCTCCCTCATTTTGCACACGGCACCCTCGTCTTGCAGTTAATCCTCCCGCGGACTAACTGTTCGTCGCGGGGACGAAATGCAGCAGTTACTCCCATTTTCGTCCTTTGCGGCTTATAGTGAAGTGGTTAAACTTTGGCCGGGTGGCTGAATCGTTTGAGAGACAGACAGATAGAAAGACAGACAGACCAAAATTTCTTCGTTGAAGTATCCCAATAAAGACTAGCGTCTTTAAAAGCACTACGTGGTCTCAACCGTGGTAGGGTCCAAAACCAGGCTCAGCCGTGGAAGAGCGAAAAAAGCAATTTTGTACGTAACGTCTGTCTCTTCATACAAGCCAAGAAAAGGGCAAATGAAGCGCGAAGGAAACTTCTAGAAGCCCACGTTTTGCCACGTAGAACGAGAACCTGGGCATAAGCTGCGTAGGGTACGTCACACATTTTCTGAAGTGTAATGCGGGACGACGACCAACGACAAAAGGAATAGTCATACACACACACACACACGGAGCACTTTGTGTGTGTGTATATGACTCTCCCTATTATCCCTTGTCGTCACCACGCATTACACTTCAAGATATGCTGAAACCCACACACCCAGTCTGCAATTCTTACGTCACACATGCGTCGCTGATTTTTTACGAGCCAGCTAATAGACACTGTTCAAGATGACATGCTTTCTTGTGATCGGAGTATCGCTTCACGGGTGTAGTCTTCAGCAAGAATAACTCCAACGCTCCGCGGCTTGTCCTGAAACGATTTGAGAGACGCCAGCGCCGCGTAGCTTTGGGTTCTGTTTCGGAGATGTTACAAATGCATACCGATATGCTATCCAATCCTATACCGAGGTATTATTTCGGCAACAGCGCCCAGCACTTCGCGGCTGGCTTCAGTCAAACCAGTCCAGGTCCCGCTGCGGAGCGTTCGTGTCAAGCTTGCTGACGACTACGTCGAGGTGAATGCAGGAGTGTGTCGAAATGTAGCTCAGGGTCACGCACAACAGCAAGAACAAAAAAAAAAAACAGAAATCGCCGCCCAAGCGCTCTGGTTAACCATCAAATCTCAAACAAGAGGGCTCCAGAGTTTATCCCGAGCTGGTGTTTATCGAAGTGTGTTCTGTTGTTCGTTTTTATTTCGGTACCACCCCATTTAAGAGAGGCCTTTGCGTTTGTTGGTGTTAGCTTAAAGGATATTAACAACAGCGACAGGATTTTATACCAACAGCTATTCATGCTGCGGCGGTCATCATCCCTATATCTATACAGGGTGTTTTCGTCAGAAAATACAAGTCTTTTATAAAAATTCTATGAAAGTCACGCACCTGTCGTTTTCGCATACGTTCTCTATGTCGAGGGGGAAATACTTAGCCGCAACTAAAATGACACTGAGAAGGCTAATGAAAAACAACTCGTTAATTTACTTTTTAATTATTGACTTGAGCGCTGTTCTACATATTAGAAAGTTGTAGTGCGTGCCAATTTACGACACAGCCATATTTTAGAAAGCGCGAAGGTTTCGCGTAATAGGAAATATTCATCATCAAATTTTAAGGGTTACATCGAAACTGACCGCGCCCAGCACGCAGAAAACGCGGTTTCTCTGTCACGTAAGACCACAACTACACGCGACAAGTAAGTGTCGAAATTTGAATAAAGGCGCGCCGAAGCAGAATATGGTCCCGAAAATCGGGAAAAGAGAGAGAGAGAAATGCAAAGGAAAGGCAGGGAGGTTAACCAGGTTGCACCCGGTTGGCTACCCTACACGTGGGAAGGGGGAGGAAAATAATATAAAAGAGAAAAAGGAAAGAGAGGACAAGTAATACGCTTGCACGCATAGTAACGTGTGCGGTGCATGCCCGGAGAAGGTCCTAAAACTGCGAACTGTCACAGAGTACGGGAGAAAATAGGCAAGCATTCTGAAATACACAATTGTGTACAGCTTATTTTTTGGGTGTTGTGTGTGGTGCTAATCTGCTTTTTTCTTAACCTATAAACAAGGAGCGAAAAACCATTTCGTCTGTCTGCAAGAAGAAGCGCTTGAGTGGCTGCCTCTGACTTTTATGCTTTACGGAGATAGAAAATTACACAATCTCTCACTAAAGAGAACCATGAGGGGGTGCGAAGCAGCATTGGGGGTGCACACCAGGTTTCCGTTTACGTTCACTCGGCCGTCGAAGCCAAGCGTCGGCGTCGAGCTACCGCTTCCGCTACAGAGAGACAACGCGAGTCTGCGGCGAGGGTAGCGAGGCTTTCGACACAACTGCAGCGACCGGGAACCGACGGAGCGACCGCACGATTCAAGCGAGACTTCCTTGACCGAGCGCACGCGCTTATATGAAATGCGGGAGGGAGAGGAGGGAGGAGTGGGTTTATAGGCTGCAGCGCGCGGGGGGGGGGGGGGGGGGAGAAGGCGACCGAACACCTGCGTAAAGGAGGAGAGTGGGAGAGAGAGTTGGCGCATGCAAAGTAAGGGTGGTGTCAGGACGCACACCACCACCAGATTGAGCTCGGCTCTAAGATGCTTCGCACCTAAAAAAGGTTAATGTTGATGTTTTCTTGGGCACAGCTATAGAAAGAAACAGATAAGCACCAAAAACCACACGCAAAGGCAAGGCGATCCGCTGGCGCAAGTGAGATGGTTTGCCGGTTTTCACGGAAAAAAAAAATACGGCCACAACGCGCCTTCATTCAACAAAATCGGTGTGAATGATGCAGAAAATTAGATGATGATCATAATAATAATAATAATAATAATAATAATAATAATAATAATAATAATAATATCTGGGGTTTTATGTCCCAAAACCACGATCCGATTACGAGAGACGCCGTAATGGAGGGCTCCGGATATTTTGGCCACCTGGGGTTCCTTAACGTGCACTGACATCGCACATTACACGGGCCTGTGGCATTTCGCCGCCATCGAAATGCGACCGCCGCGGCCGGGATCCAGAAAATTAGAAGACGGCCACGTAGCGTCCGTTTCGCGGTGGTCAGCGAAAACATCTAAAGAGGGCATGTCAGCAGAGGTTCCGCTGAGACGCCGGAATAGATTGTAAGCCGTTGCGAGCTTTTCTGCATTGTGACACATGAGGGTTTGTCATTCGCTACCTTGAAATAATGTAGCGGCTTCGGTCAGTAAGAAATTGTCGATAAGCAACATGACATTCTCCGCGGAAAAACTAGGCAACAAAGTCTGACGGCTCGACGGAAAATTGCGGTGGCGGTACCGGGTCGCGTAATCTGTTGCTACCTCAACACACTCGTTTAAACTAAACCACACAAGCGTAAGAAAGGGCCTAAAAAGTCAACGTCGGCACGGAGTAATGCCCCCCCCTTCCCCCGAAAAATATTCCTAGCTACGGGCCTGCTCGGATGGTATAGTCAAAGGTGCTAAGAAAGTGACAGGGTAGCTTTCTTTCGTCATTGACAAAGGTGACGAAGCGGTATGGCAGACGTCAGTGGCGTAGCCAGGGGGTGGCACACCGGGCCCGTGCCCCCCCCCCCCCCCCCCCGAAATTATTTTTCGCCACGGCATACAGAGTGCCTCCCCGAAATCAAGGAGGTGCCCCCCCCCCCCGGAAAAAAAATTTCTGGCTACGCCCCTGGCAGACGTCGCAGTATACACTGGGCCAAAGGAAGTACCGATGGAAGCGGTCACAACGTGTTGTAATGTAGATAGGTTAAAGGAAGGCAGTCTACTGCCCAACAATATAAGGTAATGTGAACTGCACGGAAATTTTTTGGAATCCAATTTACGAATTAGTAGGCAAATAGTTTTCACGCGTTATACTTCGTGTTAGTTTTTCGACGTCTCCTGAAACTAAACATGTATAAGCGAAGACGAATACCTTACCAATAGATCCATTGCCTTGTCGCCCTATCGTCAACGAAAAAAAAAACGGATGTTAACGCCAGCCATGCACTTCGCAGAGACAGCGAATAAATATCAACGTTTTAATTGATGTAGGCTGCATCAGAAATCGCAAGGCCTGAAGCAGCTCTGAGTATAGATATCTCGCCACATTTCACACATGCGTGAGTGAGTGAGTGAGTGAGTGAGTGAGTGAGTGAGTGAGTGAGTGAGTGAGTGAGTGAAAACTTTATTTCAAAAGCAAGGTATTTGGATGGACGGCTTTAAAGGGGCCCTGCAACATATTTTGAGCTTGGTCAGAACACGCTGCCGTTCGGTATTCGATACTCCCGAGAACACGCGAGCCAAATATTAAAGCGCGGTACGCGGCCTGGAATTTGCAATAAATTCTCAAAATCAGCTAAAAATCGCTTTCTCTTCTCTCGACGAATGATGCTGTATACTCAAAATTTATTGCGTCATAGGCCTAAGTATCGCGCCATTGGCTGATTTGATCACGGCGTGCTCGGGAGTTATTGGGGCCGCCACGGGAGGCCGCGACGTGTCCGCGCGTGCGCACGCGATAGCACTGAAAAGCTGCCCGATCGAAGAAAAAAAAGTGCTCAAGGTCACGAGGCGCGTGTGACGTACTTCCTTCCCCTGTGCCATCCCACCCTGCTAGCTTCCAGCTCTTTAGTTGGGACGACAGAAGAGAGAAATCATTTGCAGCGTGTGACAAATCTTTGTTACTCCGTTCGCACTGGACGGATTCTAAAAATTCTTGCGGCGGTCGATTCGTGACGCAATGAGCTCCTATCGTGAATCCATTCCATAGCTACTTGGAAAAGTGTTGCAGGGCCTCTTTAAGGATAGGTGGCCACAAGCCCCTGCGCCGGGGCGGCATCTGCTTTCTGGATAACCCTGGCTTGCCGGTCAGGCGGGTCAAAGCAATGCAGTACAGCCTCCCACTGCACAGTATTATTTACCTCCCGATTCTTCGGGTCTACTGCAAATAGACTCTACTATTTTCTGCAAGTTTTATTTTCCTTTTCTACATAGTTCACTCCGATATATTTACTGCCTATCATCACGCTCACTTCAAGAATGCTGCCGGCAACACATTATTGACCCCCTCCTTCGCACAAATGAAGTTTCTTCTGCTTCTGAGCCAGAACTTGTTCCATTTCCCTCAACACTCTGCTGGCGAACCTCCAGACGTGAGACTTAATTATACTATACAATCACTGGTTGACCAGCTGAGTTTGTCTTTTACACTTTCTTTCCCTAACGTTAACAAATAACCGTCAACATATATGTAAGCGCAGCTGACGATTACAAAGCGCTGCGTCGTGACGGTAACAACAAAATTAAGCATCGAAAACAAAACTGGGAACGCCGGGTGATTATAGTGATTACATATTTTATTTATGTGATACTATAATATCGGAATGGGACACAGTTACTTGGCGAAAGTAGCTTGGTTACTCCAGAAAAGGAATGCCTAACTCGATAGTAATTATTGTCACAAGTTTTACAGCATTCTTGATTGTTTAGGTTGTCCTCACATTCGAACATTTCTTTAATATCCCAAAAGGCGTCTGCGCTTATTGTTCAAAAATTGCGGGACCCTTAAAGGTTAACTCCGGCGATTTTTCGAGGTCAATGGATCTCAATGAAATTCGCTGGGTTCGTTCCTTTGCACATTTCCGTCATTTATGCCAAATTTCAAGCCTGAGAGATGCGCTGATTGTTTGAAAATGAATTTTAAAGATTGTCTGCAAACGCCCACCCGGCTTCCCACAATTATTGGCAACATTGCGTGTGGACGTGTTGGTTTGCCGGTCGACGGAAGTGACGCAGCCGTTGGTTCGCTAACTTTGGCAGCTACAGCATATATTGTGCTGGCCACAAGGCGACGGTGTTTGATCGGCGCTTCGCTGGTTTGGCGCGCGATTTACTGTTCTCTGTGGAGGAGCATGTGATATTCCGCGCCGGCGGGACCAGCATGCCTTGTACGACTTCCGGTTCGTAGCAAACTACTACGTCATACGTAGACAGTACACTCGGTTGAATTTCGGTTTCGGTATTGCGCGTTTTTGCTTATTAAAAATTATTTTCGAATTTGCTGAGCATTTCAGCTATCGGACGCGTGACAAGAGTGTTTCAGGAACATAAAAGCACCATTACCCTGACACGGTCAAAAAATCGCCGGAGTTGGCCTTTAAGCTTCGCCTTTAAGAGTTGAACGCGATAGCGATATCCCGTCCCTACTGCGTACTTCAATCACTTAGTGCATACTATGTAATGGGTAGTATGATTTAAACCAGGGGAAATTATGCGCGGAAAATGTGGGAAATGTTTTCGAACTTGCTATGCACCCACTACGTGGTGTTAAGGGGAATACGCGCAGTAAGGTGTGTGCCGTTTGTAATGGGTGGCTGGCTTTAAACTATGGAATCGTTATGATAGTCACATATTCTGACGCCCGATGGCAATGTACGCTTGTACCACCCAATATTCCTGAGATATTACATGTTATATTGCGACGCATATATAAAGGACGCTTGCGTTTGCGAAGCATGGAAGTTATTTTCACTGCATTTTCAAGCAGAGGAAGTTATTTTCACATTATTTCCAAGCAGAGACATGGCTGTGTGGTAGAACACCTGCTTGCCACGCAGACGACCCGGATTCGATCCTCACTCGGACCAGAAAATTTTTATTATTTATTTTATTTGCCTCTTTCTCGATTTTTCGGTCACGGACAAGATGATGATTTTTCGCTCACAACCAACGACGCCGACGCCGTAATATCTGCAAAACGAGCTCTTTAACGCTATCGCGTTAATACAGAAGGATTATCCTTTAGTCGTAAACAATTAACCATATCGACGGCAGCAATCGAGTGCGCAACAAATTAGCTCATGGCAGTTGGTACAAACTCGTGGTGCCGATTTGCAAGTGTAATCATCAGTCTAGTTGCGAGTGATACTTATTGTTACTGTGTCTATGAATTTAACTTCCGCCTCGAAGCGGCGTGAAATCAAGTTATGACAGATGGCATAAACCATTATGGCGATTATGCATTGCAGCGATTTATGCCTTACTGCATAACTGGCTGTACTGCGGTTCAGGTTTCTGTTGTTGTGGCGCATGACTTCAAAATGATATGCACTTCAAACGGTGCGTATAGCAGTTCACTTCATGAATTGATTCAGGCTACGGAAGCATGACTCTAGACGAGCACTTTATCTCTGATGGAGAAGTATCTAGGCTAGCGAGACAAGGCAGGCACCACGTGTCCTAAACAGGCAAACAAACTAACAAACTATGGCTTTTCAGACGCAGCAACTTCAAAAGTATGTGGCAGGACTTGTTCTTGAGTAATGTATGAGAAGCGCGTTCAGCCCACACGAAAAAGCCCCAGCTATCGATACCGCTTTCTAGGGCGACCGACGCCGCACGGAAGCTCCGCGTGCTCGCTCGCCAATTCACCACATCACAGTGGAACGAGCCGCATTTCGAGCGTGTACGATTGCACTCCCTTCATCCATTCCTGTATACCGTCAAGATTTCGTCGAGGTGATGCTACCCTTTCGTACAGGTTATGGTTGGGCGTCGTATTAGCAACGCGCACAGGCACAAATATGGATGGAATCACTGCGAACCTTTCAGCCTGTGGGTGCGCATATATGGCTTTCAAAGGTGTCTTAATTCTCAAAGCGTCATCGAGATAATGACCCACTGTATGCGCGTTAAGCGAATCCCCTCACTATGCAATATAATGAGGGTATGTGGATATACGTCCGACATACTCACGTATTCCAACAGATACTGCTCCTCGCGCATGCACACTGGTTTCTTCGCATCAACCTGCAGTTAAAAGACGCGAAACAACGGAAAAAGAAGAGTGATTGAGGCTTAAAGGGACACTAAAGGGGAAAAAAAACAATTTTGCTCGTATGAGTAAATTGCCCTTTACTGAAAGCATTACTCTTGCCGTTGGAACACGCTTGTTAAACGGGAAAACAAGCAATAAGTAAATATAGGCGGTGACAACCCATTGAAGTCCCAGCAACAACTCTTTCTGACGTCCCACGTTTTGACACCGTCTGGGGGCCTACGTAACCTGTCATGGTGGTATAGCAATAAAGTAAAAAAAAAAAATTGGCCGCGTATCTGCGTGCTTCGTTGCAAATGTCGAAAAACGGTAGTATTTTACTGACCGT